>PVJX010020046.1:0-33930 GCA_004027295.1 Dolichotis patagonum
TACTGAAAACCAAACTTGGCACAAATCTTACCTTAGCAGAATTCCATCAAATACAACAAAAATAAAGACTAAGGGGGTAGACAGGGAGCCCCATAAACCTTTCAGAAAGGATCAGAAACATGGCTAAAGACCAAAGGAAGTTCTCAATACTTATTAATTAATGCTTTTATAGAAAATTACATTTGGAAAGTAGTAAGATCATTTACACTATAATAACTTCCAGTTTCTTGAAAGGAATTAATAATTGAATCTAGGAAAGGCTCTGTTCATTCTAGAAATAATTGCTTTTATACTTTTGAACATTTTAAACTGTGTTGTTAGTAGTGGCAATTTGCTCAGCCCACAGTCATATGCAAAAATATAATTGATGGGAGTTTTATTCTCTTAGATTAGCAAAACAAGAATGGAATTTAAAAACTGTCTAAACTCTAGGATACACAGCTCTTAACATTTTAATGTAGAGAACACTTTCTTTCCATGTTCTAAAGCAGCTGTGAACCCTGAACACACTTTAATTTCAATCTCTTGAAAAGTGATGATCTCAGTTAACTCTAACCTTTCCTTCATTTTAGACCTCAGTTTTCAGCATCAGAAATCTAAGTACTAAACACAGTGTTCCAGTTTATAAAAGATAGTAAGAATTCTAAAATATCTCTGAGCCAAATGACAAACATAACCTCTACAAATACTGACTACTTCATTTATTCATTTGATCCTTCCAAAATGTTTATCATATGCTATTCCAAAATGCTTCATAAAACAACCCTAAAATCTACCAAAACTATGAACATAGTATACATTTTGTATATATATATATTTTTTTTGAGGGGGGACTGGTCCTAGGGATTGAGCCAAGGGATTTATATATGCTAGACAAGCACTCTATTAATGAGTTTACACCCTTGGTCCTGTTTATTTATCTATTTTTTATTTTGAGCCAGCACCTTGCTAAGTTCCCCAGGCTGGCCTCAAACTTGTGATCCTTCCTCAAGTCTCCTGACTAGCTGGGGTTACAGGCATGCACCACTGGTTTCATTTGAGAGTTTTCAGTAGCTTTCATTTTGTGAGGGAACCAGACACTAACCGAACATTTATTTAGAAATAGGCCTGAAATTTTTCATAAAAAGCAAACTTAAAAAGTAATGCACCTCTTTGCCATATTATGAAATAAAGAGACAAAAGGAAAAATTTTTCTAGGTGTAACAGAACAGAAAAAGCCTGTAAAGGGACTGACCTCTTAGATAATGGAGTGTAAAAGAATGTGCAAATGCACTTCAGAAAAGTCTCTCTGGGGGACATCAACTGAACAATAGAAATGCAGGAGTGAAAATAATTCTTTCTCCTTTCACTCTATTTTATCTTTGCTCTATTTTTTTTTTTTTTGGCCGCTGTTTACTCTTCAGATGCAATTATATTTAATTGAGATGGAACTGATAAAGCCACATTAGAAACAAGTAGCAAAGGGCAGAGACATATTTAGCAGAAACAACAAAACAAAACATAAACCTGGTTGGAAAGAGAGAAATAAAAGATTCTGTAGCACAATATAAAGAACAGGAGTTCCCCAAGTGCCTATTCTCTCACTGGTGGGATATAGCAGTATCTCACAATAAACTCACACAAGATGAGAAGGGCACAGGTAAGTAGCTGTCCAGAAAAATGTAAAAGAATGGTAAAAATTCAGCTTTGAAAAGATGGGCAGCCAGGCGTGGTGGTGCATGCCCATAATTCCAGTACTTGGGAGGCTGAGACAGGAGGCTCAGTTGGAGTTTGAGGTCAGCCTGGGATATATAGTGAGATCCTGTCTCAAAACCCCCAAAGACAAAAAAACTGCCATGGTTTATGTCAGTGGCTCCCAAGTCCCCCGCAATTATGTGCTTGTGATTGGTTCACTGTCTAGTGCCTGGATTGGTGGTGTGAGTGCTACACCACTGGTGGTGCCAGGATATGATGTAATGGCGGGGAAAAGGTGTTTCTCTCTTTCTCTCTTGCCCTTCTCGCCTTGCAGTTTGCAGCTGCCATGAACTGCGGCCCCGCCATGCCACCCTGCCTTGGAGCCAACTGAGTATGGACTGAAACCTCCAAAAACTGTAAGAAATAAACCCTTCCTTCCCTAACTTTAGGTGTCAGGTATTTTGTCTTAGTGACAAGTAAAAAGTAACTGAGACAAAAAAACAATTAAAAGGTAGATGTACAAGACTTCATTTGTGGGAAACTAACAACTAACTTATGCGTGAACCAGACATCCATGTATTAATGGAAATAATCTAAGAGAACAATGTGGAGAAAACCAAATTCCAAATGTATATATTAGTATAACACCATCTAAATAAACTTAAAAATAATGTTGTATGTACAGATAAGTGGATACAAACTTAATTATGAATATATATACTAAATTAAGTAATATACAACTTTATTATAGTGATATTACTACTCGGGAGAGAGAAGTAGACTGGTGATTTTCTTTAACTTTATAAATTTGAGATCTCTGGCGCCTTGGGACCTGTACCATGTGGCGACTCGGGGTCCCGGGATAACAAGGAGCTCCTCCCCTCTCTGGGGGGCGGCTGTGAGCCTGCCGGCGGGCCGGACTAAGAATCAAACATCTCAGGTCGTCCAGTGATGTGTCCCCACCCCTTAGCAAGTGGAAGCCAGCGAACTGGACATCTTGTGAAAGATTGGCTATGTTGTTTAGTATGAACTCTCTGTATACAAAGATATGAACAACCATTTGGAAGAAAACAAGAGACAATATGACAGTGAAGATCTCTGGTTGTCTAGCTTTGAAATTTATGCTTTCTTATGTCCCGTTTTATTCTGTTTTGTTGTGTTTAATTTTACCCCCTTTAAAATTAAGAAAAATTTGAGACCTAAAGCTAATATAGCAGTTCTAAAAGATTTTTAAATGTGGGACTGGATGGCCACATGTTTTATTCTTTTCCATAAACTACTTCAAAATAAAAGTTAATATTTTTTAAAAATTTTATTGTTTAAATGAAGGAAGTTGTAGAGATTCAGACAATTAGTGGGAACCATTCCTGTAAGTGTAATTTTCTTATTTTTGAGATGGGAATATACAATTTATTTTCTATCTTCAGAAAGAGGAACAATGGTGAGTTAAGATGTAGAAGAAAAGTTGTCCTTGATAAAAGCAGTGCGTGCCATATTTGGCAATGGATGGTCATTTCAAGAAGAAAGTGGGTAATCCAAACATAATTATATTTCATTCTTTCTTCAAATGAGTGTTTCAACTCATGCACTATTCATGTAGGTTACACTTTTTTTTTATAGATTGTGAATATAAGGATTAAGAGACAGTTAACAGGTGACATATTTTCATTACTTATTCAAATATATAACAAGAGTCTGGATTTTGAAATAACAATTTGCACACTTAAAAGTGTTGACCAGCTGTGCAAGACCACACCCAATTGTTTTCTTAAGTCCCTAAAAGTCTTCTTCTTTCCAACTTGCCATTAGAGATTTTGTTTTGTTTTGCTTTGGTTTTTTTAAAATTAAATTCTTACTATTTAATTCAGTCTGGCCTTGAACTCACTTTATAGTCCTGACTGATTGGGACCTCAAGGTGATTTTCCTGCCTCAGCCTCCAAAGTGCTAGGATTATAGGTAGGTGGCACCATTCCTGGCTTTATTTTTTACACTTTCTAATATAATCTCAATGAGCTCATTTGTGGCATTCTAGGGGAATCCAGGAAGAAAGTAACTTACCAACATTTCATTGGCTTTGAATTATGTATAATTCTTGGACTAGAAGAAGCTATAAAGTATTTCTTTAATCATAGTGAAAATAAGTCTGACAGAATTCCCTAGTGAGGAAAGAGTCACCTGAGATATTGTCAGGTAAGAGGGGCAATGTATCAAATACACAAGTGGTATTACAAAGAGTATACTTTTCCAAAAAGAGGCTCTCTAACTCAAGATTAGATATACATGAAGGCATACTGATCTATAATTTCCAATATAATATGCCCATATTTTTTATTACATGGTAGTTTTCAACTAATAGAAGACTATGTTCTCATAAAGCTAATGCTTATTCTTCGATATTTATGGATCTCATCATGCATTTCAAAGAATGAAAAACTCTGAGAAGTCAAATATAACTTAGTATCCTATGTACAAAAGAACACAAGTTAGGAAAATCACTACTTTTATATATCTGACTCAGGAACTACGTCACAAAGCATTAAATAAATAACACAAGATAATGGGAGTCTTTGGATATTATTTTTCTCTCTAACCATAAATGAAGCCTATTGATGGGTAGTAAATCTTATCATGCAGGATTCCTCTTCTCGTAGAAAGCCAAGAATATGTTCCTTTCAGTTCTCATTTTCATCTTCTGTACTCACCGTATGTATTCAGCAGAAGCTAAGACAGATATTCAGTATAATCACACTATAAAAAGTGAGATGTCCCAGCTTGGTACTGTACCCTTAAGTCACTAGTTCTACTCATTCAATTATTAGGTAACACTTGTAGTAGGTAGTCCAATGATTTATTACATTGAATGCAAAGAAAATGGAATGAAGATTTGTCTTCCCTTGGAGAGGCTTCTACTTGACTATGGTTCCAAGGCGGGGGTTCCACGGCACGGAGGGTTGCCAGGGGAAATGTGCTCCTTAATAAAGCTTTTGTGGATAAAATTTTGAAAGGCCCACTGTTTCTCTGTCATATCCTCTTAATTTAGAGCTCTATATTTGAGCCTTTGGGAAAATCAGGAGGAGGAAAAGGAGTTGTCAAAATCATTTTATTTTACTACAAGTAACAGTTAAGCTTAACTATCAGTTTCACTGGATTAGGAGATTCGTGAAAGGTGACTGGATCATGGGGTACTATACTCAGTAGTGGATTAATCCACCTTTGCTCAGAGCTGAATGTGCTGTTGGAAAGTGGAGCACTAACAGGGGTGGGTCACGGAGGACATGACTTTGAGGAGTATCTCTGTAGCGGGTGTTCCTCCACTGTGCGTTGCTTCTGGCTAGCATGAGGTACGCAGTTTCCCCTGACAAGTCCCTGCACCGCAGTGTCTTTGCCTTCGTGACAGCTGACCATGAACTACATCCTCTGAAACTATGAGTCAAATAAACTTCTACTCCTTTTAATTGTGTGCATGAAGTATTTGTTATTTCCCAATGACCAGAAATTCGATCAATACGCTGTGCAAGCATTAATAATGAAAGGGAGCCCAGGACCTAAAATTAGGATGCAAAGTTGAAAGCACGTGAAAAAACATATTTCTTTCTTACCTTTTTCTTCCTTCCCTCAGATTTCATATTTGCTGTCACTTCTAGTCTTAGTAACTATTATAGTTGATACATTGTGTCAACTTGAGAAGTTTAGAAGTTTAAGAGACTCAGCAGGGAGCCAGAGTTCTTACTTTGTAAATATCCTCAGACTGTGCAAGAGGAGGGCAAGGAGATTTTGTGAGCGCTACACCTGCCATGGGTGTGTGTGGGGGAGAGGTGTGACCTGTATATAATACAAGGGAGGAAAAGAGGCTTGCTCTGCCATTCTTTGGCTCTGCTCTCCCTTTGGTGGCTGCTGCCTCAAAGTGTTGCCCCTGTGTCATGCCAACTTCCCTTGGAGCCAGTTGATTATGGACTGAAACCTCCAAAAAAAAAATGAGCTAAATAAACCTTTTCTTCCTTCATTTTGGTTGTTGGGTATTTTGTCCCAGTAATAAGCAAAAAGTAACCAAGACAGTAACTGACCTTCCACCTTCCTGACATCAACTCCTATCCATATTTCTGTACCAAACAAAAATGATCTCCTTTAAACACCAAACCAGAATTTCTAGTTTTCCTGAAAAGCATCCACATATGCATGATAGTATGTGTCTAAACAGTTAAAAACTTACATGAGCTCAGAGTACAAGTATGACAAAGTGAAAAAAACAAAAAAAAAAAGAACTGCACCAAGAACTAAAAGGGTAGGGGATATAGGCTCAGATCAATCTGGCTCTGGACCTACCAATTTTTATACTGCCATCTACAGTGTGGGCAGGTACAGATATTCTCTTTAGAGACTTGGGAAGGAAGATGTGCATCTGGGAAACACAATGACTGGGGGATTGGAGGATTTAGTTTCTCAGAAGAAGGTTTATTTTTTTAAAATTGTGAAATCCACAATGCATATATCACTAAGAACTGTCCAATTCAAAACGCCATAGTACATCAATTGAGAAACACTTATAAATAATTTTAATGTTCTTTTGCTCCATCTAAACTCTCAGAAAGTTAAACAAAATGTAAGAAACTTAAAAGTCATATAAAAGAACTACGAAGATAAGTAAACTTTTGAATTATATATTTCATAGCGAAAGTTTTTACAAATGGTCTTATCTTTCTCAAAATGAAAAAGGATGAATTTAAAGTTGAGTCTAGGATGATAGAGAAGGATTCTGATAAAAAGTTCTCTGTCTATGGGAGAAGAAATAATATGATACGAGATCAGGAAATAGCTATACTTTCTTAAAGTCAAATAAAATCAGAAATGAAAGACAGGACATAACTGATACTACTGAAATAAAAATAATTTTAAGAGACTACATTTATGTACCAACAAACAGCATAACACAGGTGAAATGGATAAATACTGAAAACATTCAATCTACCAAGACTGAATTTAGAAAACTTATAACTTGTAAAAAGACTGAATTAGTAATTAACAATGAAAAGCTTTAGATCAGATAACTGCACTTCAGAATTATACCAACCATTCAAAGAAGAATTAACATCAATCCTTGTCAAATGTTAAAAAAAAAAAAAAAAAAAAACCAAAGATGATGGAACATTTCTAAACTAACTATATGAAGTCAGCACAATCCCAATGCAAAGCCAGGTAAAAAGACGGTAAGAAAACTACATGTAAATATCCCTTATAAATACAGCTGCACAAAAGAAAAACTCCTCAACAATGCTAACAGACCAAATTTACCTGGTCAATAACAAGATTACATACCATGACCAAGGTAGATTTATCCTAGGGATACAAGGATGAGTCAATACACAGAAGCTATTCAATATGACACACAATATTAACAGAAAAAAGGATAAAAATGATATGGTCCTCTCAATAAATGTTGAAAAATATTTAGCTTAACAACATTTTATGATTTAGGGCTGGGGATTTAGATCAGTGGCTTAAGCGGCTGCCTGGCAAGCGTGAGGTCGTGAGTTCGATCCCCGGTACCAAAAAAAAAAAAAAAAAAACCATTTTATGATTTAAGATGTCAGCAAATAAGGCATAGAAGGAAATCACAAATAAATGGAAAGATATCACATGGCTGTGGATTCTAAGACTTATTACTGCAAAAATATCCACACTAACCAAAGAGATCACAGAATCAGTGCAATTTTATATGAGAAACACAATATAAATAATTTTTAAAACAAAATAAAAGGCAATTAGGAAATAGATCTTTGCAAATCAGAAGGGGATTCAGAAGTGGGTACAGAGAGGAGAGTGAGAAAGGGGAATAAGAAGAATTAATATAGTAAATACATGTACTTCCCCCTTGATACTAATATACAGGCAGACTTATAGCTCAAAAGAAAACAACAGAGGGACTAGAAATAAACCTATGAGGATTTAATAGCATAATCTTTGACAAAGATATCTTTAAAACAATGTTGATATTCACATGCAAAGGAATAAATGGGCCCTAATTTTATACCATACTCTAAAACCAATACAAAACTGAGTAGACTTAAACATAAGACCTGAAGCTACAAAATTATTTGGAAAATACGTGCATAAATCCTCACATCACTGATTTAGGATATGATTTCTCACATATGACACATAATAAAAGCAAAAGTAGGCAAGTGGGATTACATCAAACTAAACAGTTTCTGTACAGCAAACAAAGCAATCAACAGCACATAAAGGCAATTTAGAGCACAGGAGAAAATACTTGCTCAGAATATGTCTGATCAGGGCTTAATATTATGAACATACAAGAAATGCTTACAAGTCAGTAACAATGAATAATATAATTCAGAAATGAACAAATTGTGTCCAAAAGGGAAGTGATCCAAGAGAACAAGGAGAAGGGCAAGAAAAAGGAGAACGGGAAGTGAGAAGAATAAAGATGTGCCATGTATAGGACCCTAATAACTCTGAGCAATGCAAATATTATATGACAAAACAAGAGCTAAGACAAACAATGTCAGCAAGTACAAAAATAGTGATGGGGAACCAGACGATGGGAGTGGGGAGAAAGGGATTAGGTAGATGAGAGTTGTAAAATGTACATGTGACCACTTCCCAAGATGACTGAAAACTACATGAACTGCAAACGTTTACTAATCAAATCAAATCAAATTTTAAAAAATTCAAAAATAGATAACAACATTGTATTGCATTAGTCAGCTTTTCCACTGCTGGACAACTTAAAGGAGAAAAGATTTAACTCACAGCTTGATGAGATTCCAGTCCATGTTCAGCAGGTCCCAAGGTAAAACCATGGCAGAAGGGTACAGTGGAGCTAAACTCATAGTTCCTGGCAGCCAGGAGCAAAGAAAGGGAACAGTGCAGAGAGGAATGGGCAAGGGTAGCACTCAAGCCCACGCCTCCATGACCTACCCAGCCATGCCCAGGAGCCTGCCCTATTAATCTGCTGAGCATTTCTTAATTAATGAAGTTGATATACCTGAACTAACAGTCACAGATTTGAATAAACATTTTCCCCAAGAAAGCTTACAAATGGACAACAGATACATAAAATGATGCTCCTCATTATCAATCCCCAGGGAAATGCAAACGAGCTATTAATTTACAGGTTTTAAAATGGTAAAGAGAGACAGAGAAAAAAAGAGAGAGAGAGAGAGAGAGAGAGAGAGAATGAATATATAAATATGAATATGGAGAAACTAAAACTTTGTACCCCTAGTGATGTAAATGCAAAATTAGAAGGCTATTATAGAAAACTATGGAAATTCTTCTAAAAATGAAAAATAGAATTACCATGTAATCCAGCAATGCTACTTCTGGGTAAATATACAAAAACTTCACAAAGATTTTGCAAAGAGATTTTTACACTATGTTCATTGTTATGTTCATTATAACATTGTTCACAGTAGTTAAGATCCACATCAATGGGGCTGGGGATTTAGTTCAGTGGCTTAAGCGCCTGCCTGGCAAGCGTGAGGTTGTGAGTTCAATCCCCGGTACCAAAAAAAAAGATCCACATCAATAATCTAAATGTTCATCAGCAGATGAATAAAGAAAATGCAAAGTATACTTAGGAACATTCCTCAGATTTACTACAGAAGAAAAGCTTGCCATATGTGAAAACATGGGTGAACTAAGGTCATTCTGGTAGCTGAAACAAATGAGTTATGGAAGGACAATACTGCATGATTCCACTAATGAAACACCTGAAATTGTCAAACTCATAGATGAAGAAAGTAGAATGGAGATGGAGGGAGGGAATATGGGTAGTTGCCAATCAGCTGGTACAGTTTCAGTCAAGCAAGATGAAAAGGTAATACGGATTTGCTGAGCTACAGTGTGTGTCGTCAACTCTGCATTTGAAATTTTTATAAAGGATAGAATTAATGTTTTATAGGGATTTATTACCACAATGAAAAAGGAAAAAGGGCTGTAGATCCTTGGGTATGAAGATTTAAAAACAAATAGACTCTGAAGGGTGTCAGATAGTTTATGCAGAATCTTACTTATATTCAAGGGAAGACCATTTAGGTAACTTCTCAAATCTTTTCCAATGCTTCTGTTTCCATGGTTACAGTTATTAGGATCTAACACACTGTACATCCAACCAAATTGACAGACTGCAGGGTGGAAAATGGGGGCACAACTTCCCATGCACCCAGGCCCTCAAGACATACTGCCTGTCTCGCTCTTCAGCCAGAGCTCATCAGCGGCCCAATAAGAAAGGGTGCAGTGGGAAAGCTGGAATTTCGCCCAGGACTGCAGTAAAATCTGCTTTGATTTCTCAGCAGAAATAAAAGAAATAAAAAGTAAAACACAGTAAAGGACTATTAAGGAGGAAAACATCTGTCACCTTGGACAGAATAAAAGTCCCACCAAATGAAATAAATGCCTTTGGGAAAACACCATGTCATGGTAGAAAGTACTGTGTTCTTGCTTGCTCTTCATTTAGTTTTCACCCTCTCCACGTACCAGACCTTACTTTACCCTAGACCCTGTTTTCTTCTCCAGCAGTGAAAACCGCATGAACTGAATTTAGTATTTGGTTAGGACCTTGTCAGAAAATGCTTTCAAAATAAAAGTGTTTTACTTGGTACTACCTCAGTGGCAAACATACTTCCAAATGAAAGGCTTGTTCTACTACCAAGCTTTTTCCTTGAAAAACAATACTGTTTTCAAACTGTTAATTGACAGACACATGCACACATGTGCACACATACGTATGTGCGCGCGCGCACACATACACACACACACACACACACCTCTAAACAAGCTCTCTGCCAAACACATGGTGGATATCTCCTACTAGAACTAAATGAAAGCATTGTTCAGTGGGATTTTACAATTTGAGAAGAGTCATAACAATAATGCTAGTTGATATTAAGAAATGCAATTTTGAATTTCAACTTTTAAAATATACTTTATTTTGTGAACCTAGAAATAAAATGAGTTTTAAGCCAATGTGATGGAGTATAATATCCTTGTAACATTCCACAGACTATACAATAATAAGCATGAGAACTAGTATAGTATATTTCTTTTCATTTATATCTATATCCCAATGAAATCAAAGGAGTTTAATTTATGAATTTCCTAGTTGCACAGTTCTTACTGAAATTCAGTATGACTATTATTATGTATTTAAAAACATTCCTTAAAATTAATACTATTTTCAGTAAAGAAATGGAAAAAATGACACGAACCTTGAAACAGTCAGCAGATCCGAAGAAAAGCGTGTTCTTTGGGAACTTGATTGAAATGTAATCACAAAAGTTTTCTAAATGGAAGCTGCTCATAAAAGAAGTCCCATGGAAGACAATATGGCTCCAACATGCCAGATGCGTCTAGAAACAAAGCACACCATTAGGGCATGTTCAAAATACCATTACTGCCAGTCCCAGCTCTGAAATTGTTAGCAAGTTGTTCGTATCTTTTAACTGTGTACCCCGAATCTTCCTGTTCATAACTGCAAGGTGGGGCATTAATCTTACACCATTATATTTAGAAATGACTAAAGGCCAGAAGTATTCACCAACTAACCAAACGTCTGCATTTCCCCTTACCTACCCAGACTGTGACAGAAGACCTGGGGATAGCATATGAGTACAGAGTAGCAAGGCTGTTTCTTGAGCACCTTCAGGGGTGAGGCTTTGTGGCAGGGGATCCAGACACATGGGTTCTTTGACCCAAACAGCAGTCCTGCAATAGGAGAGTCCTGGCTCCATTTCACAGATAAGAAAAACTGATGCATGGATTGTTGCTTCAGGCTAGAACCTGTGCCCTCTAACACCCAAAACCCTTAGGTCTGGCTCTCCTTCATTTTATTCTGTGTCCTATGTGACTTAGAAAAATATTCCACAAACAGGATTGACAAGAGGACAAATAACACCACAAATATACTGTTAATTCAAGTATTACTAAGTTGTAAAATTCTTTCTCCTAATGTTTTTATATTAAATATTGTCTTAGGTCCACAGAAAAAATAGACACCCAGCTTTAATGCATTTTTTCCCTCCAAGTTTTTTCCTTGGGTAAAGAGAGCAAGTCTCTTGGAAATCCACAGCTCCCTGGTGTTATGGGGCTGGCTTGTGTGCCTGCCTACATCAAGGACAGCGGCGCCAAAGTTTCATCTTCCTTTGGCCTCCACATGACTCACAGATCTTTCACTCTCCTAGGGAAGGAACATTTGGTTTTCCTGATGCAATTAGGACCAGAAACCCACATCCTCTGTGCATATCCCTGAATCTCCATGTGGCTTCATCCATCTCAGCGACTGAAGGCCACTGAACAAGGGTTGGCAGGGATCTCTGCACGTCTCATTTTGAGTCAACAACCTGATGGTTTTGGTTTGAACACAGAGTCAAAAAGCTTACACTCCACCAGGCGTCTTAGTATGCATTCTTACGGTGTAGTATTTCAGACCAACATGCACCAAGCAAACACTGCAAAATTTCAAAATTTCCCTCAAGGTGCCAGCTTTCAAGGCCCTCGATTTTGTCGGGTCTTGGAACTTTTAGTTCATTCCCATACTGCACCTAGAAGTACCTCAGAAAGCCTAGAAAATGATGGAGCCTGGAAGGTCACACACAATTTTTCAAAATTTGTTTTATTTTATTTTTGGCAACTGAACCTTAAGTCATAAATAAAGAAGCTAGGTGGGGGTGATAATATTTTTCAAGCTCTGTGGGCCTGGAAGCCTGAGATAATAATATGGGTATTATTTCATCTTTGTATGAAAGAAGGAAGAAGAGCTTAATAAACAATGTAGAGGGAAGCCCTAGAATAGACTCTGCCCTAAGTAACAGGGATGCAAAACAAACAGAAACTCTTCATAAAAATCATAAGGTAGCATTCTGGTTTCTTCATACCACTCACACACATAGGTTCTATACAAAACCAGGCAATTTCCTTAATCAAAAAAAACCCAATGCTAATTATTAAGTATTCATTCAGCCACTTTTCACCAGAAATCTGAGTCAATAGATACTCAGAAAACTTCAGGAACACTGAAAGAAGAAAGATAGTCTTTTTTTCCAAGAAAATTATTGTGTTGCAGATAGAGCTAGGATGTCAGCTATAAGGAGGTGGTGCTAATACAACTAACGTTGAAAGCAGCCTGGAGGCAGACTAGCTGAGGCACTCCTGCTTCTCACTTCCTAGCTATATGACCTTGGTGGCCAGTGTATGCAAACTCTCTCATTTCTGCTTTCTCATTCGTGTATTTCCTTGGAGGCTGTTTGGAGAATTAAGACCTACACAAAGTGTTTGGTGCACTGAGAAGCCCATAACAAGATCTCATCAGATCTGCAAGGAAAAAGTGCTTTGAGGTTTATGAGGAGTTGTAATTCTCTCTGTTGCAGAATCAAGAAAGGTTCTGTTAGGAAACTAGCATTTAACGAAAACTATAAACAAACATGATAATGCTTTTATGCATACTAAAGCTCTTAGAGATATCCTCTGATAATTGAAAAGCCAGAAAATTGAGTACTTTATATAAGAAAAAAGTAGGTCCATAAAATTACACATTATTTTCCAGGACTTGGTATAAAAGTAGATATCTACCATAACAGCACAGCCTGAGAATGTCACAAAGGAGAAAATCTATGCATTGCTACTAAGAAAGGTACAATATCCCACAGGATCCTCTTCTAGTCTACGGTAATCTGAAATGACACCATGGCTTTTAATGGAACTTGGCAAGCTCACCATTTTTAAACTTAGCCTCCAATTTAAATCACAGGGCTTGGGACTGAAATCTCCAATGTGACCTTTACTGTGTATTGTTCAAGAAAACATGTCTGACACTGTGAAGAGAAATCATACATCCTTTTACTTTGGAAAATATAATGAAAGATGTATTGTTACCACCACAGAGTGGCAAAATGATTGTGGCTGTGAGTCTTCAGAAGCAATGAAAATAAAGACTATTTTATTTCATACCATTCATTTAGAAATGTTGTCTTATCACATTAATGAACATTCTTATTTCTCTTATATTCTGAACTTTAATTCAAAAGAAGCTTGGCAGGAATCTCATCATTTATAGATTTAAAATCTAATCCCTCTGAATATAACCGCTTTTTAAAAAGCTTACTGAGCTACACTACTTTGTTCTTGAGAGACACATATGGTATGGTACTGAACAGAGGAGCAAAGGGAACACAGCAGCTTCCAATCTCCTCGGTCTCCTTTCTCCCTAGCCCTGGGTGTCTGCTGTAGGACAGTGCTACGGTTTGCACTTGTCCCTTGCCAGAGTAATGCAATAAGAAGTGGGTGTCTGAGAGGTGACTGGACCACAAGGAATCTTTCCTTGTTAATGGTATTGAGGCTCTTATAAAAGAGGCTTCTAGGTACCTTTTGGAATCTGGCTCTTCTGCCTTCTGTCATAGAATAAAATATTCCTTCCTGTGAAAGAAGGAGCTTAGGTTCAGGCAGCTGCCAGAAAAGCTAAGCCTGCTAATATCTTAATCTTGAACTTTTCAGCCTCCAAAAAAAATGAGAGAAGAAATTTCTATTCTTTATAAATCACCTACTCTATGGTATTCTGTTAGAGCAGCATCAATCGGGCCAGGACAGAAATGGTTACCAGAGGAGTGAGGTGCTCTTACCATACCTGACAGTGTAAAAGCAGCTTTGGAACTGGGAGTGGGTAACGGCTAGAAGGGTTTTGAAGTGAGTACTGTGAGAAGCTGGCGCTGCCATGAATGGAACATTCAGAACAACTCCAGAAGAAAAGAAAAGCTGTAGGAACAGCCTCCGTCTTCTTAGTGATTATCCAAGTAGGTGTGGTCACCAGTAATGCTGGTTAAAATATGGGCAGTATGGATTATTCTGATGAAGTCTCAGATAGGAACAAAAACAAAGGATTAGAAAATTCAGAAAGGGCCATCTTTATTGTAAATTGGCAAATAACTTGCCCTGGGACTTTCCAGAAGGCAAACTAATGAGTAACTAGCTAATATATTTGGTGGAAGAAATCTCTAAGTAGCAAAACATATATGGTGCTATTGGATCTACTTAAATGTGAAGAGACACAAAATTTAAAGATGAATTTGTGGTTAAAAGAGAAAAGCAGAACTTAAGAATTTGGAAAATTCTCAACAGGCTATGTAATGAATAAAGCTCAATACTTATGAGAGAAAACCAAGGGTGTGGCCATCTGGCCTTTGGATGAGGACGTGAGTATGAACAGCAGGACACTTGGAACCATGCATTACGACAATGAGTGAATGATGTCAAATGCATTTCAGATCTCTTCAGGAACACCATGGCCATTGTTGACCAATGTGCATCAGTTTTAAAAGTTCCTTGAGTTTTATTTAGATAAGACTCTGGACTGTAGGCTTTTGAGTTGATGTTATAAGTTAAGACTTTCAGGTTCATGGGATGGACTGAATGTCATGCAATTCATGCAAGAAGACATGAATTTCATGGACAGAATGAACAGAATGCAACTATTTGATGGTGCTGTCAATGTGATGGTATTAAGAAGTGATTAGGCCATGAAAGCTCTTCCCTTGTTAATGGTTAATTAGGGCTCTGATAAATGAGCTGTGACTCCCAACTTCTCAGGCAGCTCACTTTTCTGCTTTCTACCATGTGAGGACAGAGCATTCCTCACCTCCATGAGGACCATTATGGAAGCAGGAAGTAGCCCTTACCAAACAACTGAACCTACTAGTACCTTGATCTTCTATTTCCTAGATTTTAGACTAGGATGAAATAAATCTGCCTTCTGTAGAAATTACCTAGCTTGTGTTATTTTATTACAGCATCATGAAAGTACAAAGATAGTAAAACTGTAAAAGAGACGGTATCATCATCTCTTCTCATCCTTCTTTATCCTTTTCACTGAAAGGTGAAATACTATCAACTCCTTTTTCCAGTCATATTAACAAACAGTATCACATTTTGTATACTACTAGAAACTTAAGTGGGCTCTATTTGCAGTTTAGCTTTAAAAAAGTTAGAATTATTATCCTATTCTATATATAATGGTGATAAATATCTGAATGGAAAATAAATTTGCACACAAAGAATTTTTAAAATGCGATTTTAATCATGTACCTCCATTCCTCAAGAACAGACAGGATTTCCCTGTTTCCTCAAGAATCAGATTTATGTTCATCATCAGGAATATCTCTCTCCATCATCCTCTCCAATACTGAACTATTTTCTGACTTAAACTCAGATCAAATTTATTATAGTGAATCTTAAATAAGGGAATATCATATTCATTAGAGTATACTGAACTGGATTCTCAAGAGGAGCAGTCTTGAGAATTTAATTTATTTTTTTTTTATTTATTTGAAAAGTACTGTGCATGTGTTTCATGAACATCACCTGTTACGAACTTCTATGTATCTACCTCTAGGTATTTCTAACCCACTAGCAAATACCTCAGGAACATCACCACCTTAACTGGATCTTTGGAGATCATGATAGTATTTCATGTCTTCTCCAGGTTCTTATTGTAGAATTAAAGCATTTTAACTAGAAGGGAACTTCCAGGGCCTCTCCAGACATTGAGAACACACAGCCATCTGGCATGTTCTCTTTGAACTACAATGAGTTATAAAATCACTTGAATTGACAATGTTTCAAAATTATAAAAAGAAGACCTGACAACACTGGGACTGGGCTACGTTTTGGTATCTGGCTGGCTGAACTGAGGAGCTGGTGTGTGAATTTAGGTAGCTTGTGTTTCTTAAAGCCACTTTCCTCACTTCTCCCAACCTCCTTTCACACTGATTAAGGGCTGGCCCCTGAACACATCTATGTTTGCAATATATTATCTAGTCTGACCATTTCAAACACCAGCAGCAAAATTTGAAAGCCAAATGATCTTTCTTATTCCTTTAATTTATAAGCCATGTTAGAATTATTGCTCATAGTTCCAAAATTAGATACCAGGCTTCTGACTTATAAGCAAGTTGATTATCTTCTCTATCCATTTCTTTATCTAAGTGTTTAATACTAGGCCAAAATTAAATGCAGATGGATGAGTAAGAAGCCTGATCTCTACTCTGTTTTTGCTACGTACTTCCCAATCAAAAAGCTACCCTACTTTCCACTTCAGATTCTTAAATAAAATGCTCTTCATTTATTTTATCGAGTTCCAGTTTATCCTAGAATCACAAACAAACCCAAAGAACTTTGAAGAATCTTACCCATGACCATATGGAATTTTAGTTCCTCCCACATCTCTTTCTCAATCCTTTGCATAAGCTTTTGTCTTTGGAAAAGACTCTTCCCTTCTTCTTCTTTACCTAGAAACCTAAAGCAATGTTTTCTAGGAAGTCTTAAATTGTACACACCTTGTCTGTATGACATAACAGCCTTGTGAATATTTACCAACACCCAGCTTGATAGGTATACCTACTGACATCTACAGAATGTGAATATTATAAAAGTTATGGGAAGTAACACCACTCTTGCCCTTTCACTCAGTTGGTATCGGCTGCTATGTGGTCAACTACCCCATGGAGAGGCTCTTTGGAAAAGAAAAAAGGGGAGTTTCTAAACCAGCAACCAGCAAGGAACTAAGGCCCTCAGTCCATCAATGTGTGAAGAATTTATGCTAACAAGTGGTGAGTGAGCCTGGAATATAGTCTGCTCCAGTTAGGTTGCCCAATGTGGAAAGACTATGGACCTGGTCAGTGCTTTGATTTAAAAGCTTTAGAGACCCGGAGCTAGAGGGCTAGCTTCATATTCAAGAGGCAATACTGCTTTTCCCTGGATCTACAGTCTGCTGGGCTTCCATGAACACACTTTGTCACTTTCCATAATCACATTAGCTCATTCCTTAAACTACTGTCTGTGTGTCTCTTTCACCTTATACCATATTTGTTCTATTTCTCTCTAAAAAACAAAAAAAAACTTTACTGTTACAAGCAGTGCTCTTTGGTGAGACAGAATTGAGAGACAAAAAAGAAAGAAGGGGGGAATAAGGGAAAGGAAGGAAGAGAGGAAGAAGAGAAGAAAGGAGGGGAAGAGAGGGAAGGGAGAAAAAGGGAAAGGGAGAGAGAATACAGGAGAGGAACAGGAGATAGAGAAAGGATGTATTAGAGGGACTGGCTCAGTCAACTAGAGAGGCTGAAAATTCCCACCACAGGCTACAGAATCAGGGAAAGCAGTAGTGTGGCTCAGTCCCAGTCCGAAGGCTTAGAACCAAGTCAGGTGACAGTGTAACCCTCAGTCCAGGGTCAAAGGACCTCTTAGAGCTCATGGGGCCACTGGTGTAAGCCCTGGAGCCCAAAGGATAGAAAACTTTGGGTTCTAAAGTTCAAGGGCAGAATAAAAAGAGAGTTTCTAGGAAGAGAGAGGCAAGATTTTACCTTTCTTCCACCTTCATGTTCTATTCAGGCTCCATTTAGGATGGAAACTGTCTGCATGGAAAGACCTCTCCCAGCTCAGTCACCACACCAAGCACAAATCTTTTCCAGAAACACCCAAATAGACCTGCCAGGAGAGCCTAATCATTCTAATTAAATGTCAGACCACCTGGGGTTCTCTTTCCATAGAAGAGAGACAGGCTCAGTGCCTACTAAAATATTGAAAATGATTAATGCTTCACCAGTTAAATCTTAACCCAGCAAGTTGACACCCCAAATCGACCAGTTACCACTGACTAGTCCACAGATACACCGTGAGATGTACGGCACACACCTCTTTATCACACTGACTTACACACACTTTTTAGGGGCAGTATTAGATATTGATTCAGGGCTTTCATACTGAGCTTCAACCCCAGACCCCCTTTAAATTTTTTTTTTTTAATTTTCAGATAGAGTCTTGCTAAGTTTCCTAGGCTGATCTTGAATTTGCAATCCTTTTGTCTCTGCTTTGTAGAGTGCTTGATTTACTGGTGTGTTTTCAGATATATTGAATTTGAGAAATGTCTTGATTCCTATGCTTATAAATACTGAAAAACAAAGATTTCATAAATATTTGTTTTCAAAGATCACTGGAAATGGCAAAGGCTATGTCCTTAATAGCAGTAACGGGGGTATAATGTACACATATAACTCTCTACATTGATATTCAGTAGAGAGTTCTATGAGTTTTGCCAAGTATACACTCTCAACCTACACACTAATGAAGATAAAAATCCATTTCTGGTTTTATATGTGGGGAACCATTCAGACTCCTTCAATGATCAGGGGCATCTAAGGACACAGGAGGATGTGATCCCACTTGTCTAGTGCAGGTGCAAAATGGGATATAGTTATGTAACAGGTAAACATGCCTGTGCTGGTTATGGTGGTATACAAGAATGTAAATATGAGATAATGAGCTCTATCAGAATTATACACCAAAGACACAGGTGGCCCTTGCTCCTGCGCTCTTGCATTCTCGCACTCTCTGCTCTGCTCCATGCTGCCTGCTGTTGTTGATGTTTTGCACATGAGCATTCTTTAACCTGGGGACTTCACCCTCAAAAATCTCAGGTCCCCGACTGGGCTGACAACTGGCATAGTCAGCAGGGTACTTAGGTGAATGGTCCCATGGGGGCTATGAAAACAGTGTCCAAAGGCAAAAAAACAAAAAAGTCCCCAGGAAATGACTGATAAACAAACCCAGCCTCACCATGGTTACCTGTAGCCACCTTCTTGGCAGCTTGGAAAGCCCCAGAGGACTGGAAAACAGTCTATTTAGAGCCCAGGGATGTCTTATAAGCCTTGGAAGCAATATACAGACCAATTCCTACCCCCTCGCCATGAAATGGTGGGGCAGATGGCTTGGCTATTTTTCTTCTGCTGCATAAGTCAAGAGTTGAATGGCCTTGACCGGCAAGTAGACCAGCTACAAGAGATAAAGGAGGACTTTGAACAATTGCCAGCTGCTGCGATGCTCATGTTGCGAGGTGTGAGAAGCACTGTCTCCTCCAATAATGTGTCCAGAAATGTAAGTTGTCATGTCCGGAAAAATCACCTGGTTTTGCATACTAGACCAGCTATTTGTCAAAAAATGGAGTTAGAGAAACCTAACTCCATTGGTAGTGGTAGGAGGGCTGCCTACCACTACCCAGCATACAACTTACACAATGTATACAGCTGTGGAGTGTTGGGAGCTGACAAAACAATGAAAACAGGTGGGTAAACCAGTGTCCACATGGCTGCTACAGCTATGGGACAATGAGGCTGATGAGGGCCACAGGAGATGTCCCAGATAGCCAACATAGCCAGCACCACCTCTATGAGATGGGTTCTGTAGGACATACAGTGGACAGCCCCCTAAACAGGTAATGAGACTGCGATAAATTATTGATAGAAGCAGTTCATCTGGTTTAGGGTAATCCAGGTGACCTGCCAGAGCAAGTGACTAGACTTGATAACTGCTACATAAAATGGACACATGACAGATGATGTTTACACTACAATAATGTAGCCCCCAATTGAGAAACTACTGACTGCATGCACAAAGGACATGCTCCTGGTAAGCAGGCCAGCTGGCACATTCAGGTCAGTGGCAGCCCTTCTAGCCCCTTTTACAGATCATCCAATTCATAATGTGTAAATGTCTTGGCCAAACTGGGGAACGTAAAAGTACAATGCCAAGGTAATATGAGATCTGTAAAAATTATACCAACAAAGAAAAAAAAAAGGGATCCTTCAAGCAAGCAGGGCTATCACCCCAAGGACAGGCAGTGGGGCACTAAAGGTTGGTTGGCACCAGATCTAGACAGACCTGTTGGCAGCCAGCCTAGCCACAGATAAATTAGTCGGCAGCCTTTGGATGTGTTACTCACTCTGTGGAGGCAGTTATGCCCTGAGCAGCAATACCAGTCAATGGGTCAGGGCCAGAAGAAAAAACAACCCCAGTGAAGCAAAAAAATGACACTGGCCTCCTTTTATCCCAATTAAGAGATAAGCTGAGGTACCTGGGTTTTGGGGGTCCCAAGTGACTGGAGGCCACATATGAAATTGACTATTTACTGGTTTCCCAAAAATGTACATGTACTAGTGTTGATGGATACTGGAGCTGAGTCAACACTGACATACAACAATCCAGACCATTTTACAGGACCAACCATACACATAAAAAGGTATAGAGGTCCGTATGTCACAGTCTGGAAGGCCCAGGTAACTTTGGATATTAAGCACTTGCCCCATCAGCTATGTGATGTTTATATTTCCCACTTGCTAAATACATGCTGGGGGTAAACATACTGACTGGTGATTAGCTCAACACCATGCAGGAAAGATTTCAAAAGTAAATTCGTATCTAGGGTAAAACTATAGTCCAAGGCCATCCACACTATGCACTGCTGATTCTCCTGCAAGCCACACAGGTTGTGCACATGACACAGTACTGGCCTCCTGGAGGCCAGGAAGAAATGGGACAAACTGTCTTAAAAAAAAAAAGGCAGGGGTGATACTCCCTACTAAGCTCTTCAGTACGGCCTGTACAAAAGCCAGATGGTCATGGAAAATGACTGTAAAGTTTCACCTTGACACTGGCAGTCAGAACCAATTTGCCTTCACCCAGAAGGGTAGGCAATGGACCTTCCAGATGTTACCACAAAGCTATTTGCATAGCCCAGTTTTATGTCATGGCCTGGTGGCTCAGGACCTGACCACCTGGACCAAGCCACAGCCACACTCTATGTCACTGTCTTGCATTGATGATAACCTCTGACTGCCTTACAGATTTGAAAGCCACCATACACAGTCTGAAAAAAGCTTTGCTCACATCGGGGTGAACCATAAACAAAGTCTAGGAAACTGGCTTATCGGTCAAATTCTTAGTTGTTGTATGCATACGACAGTATACCAATTACAGGTATATGTGGGCTTGCTAGATTTTTGGTGGATATACCACACCTAGCTACTCTGCTGTGCCCTAGCTACTCTGCTGTACCAGATGACCACAAGGGACACAACATGGGCTGGACAAATGCAGCAGAAGCTGCTTGCTGAATAGATGCGGCAGAAGCTGCTTTTCAAGACGCAAGTGGGCTGCTGCACAGCCACAAGCCCTATGAGTCCTTGACCCTATCCTGCCACTTATCCTAACCATCAATGTAAATAACGATGGATCTGTCTGGGGCTTATGACAAAAACAGGAAAAGCAAAAGTACTCTGTTGGGTTTTGGTCATGAAAGGGAGCCAAGAGCCAGTACTCTGGAAAATGACAGCACTGGATACTGTTCTACATGACACTACAGACAGGGTCCTTCCCAGACACAGAGTTCTAATTTCTGTCACTGTGGTGAATTAACTAATGGCCAACTAGTAAAACCCAGCTGAACTGAATTAGCATGGTGCTGGGTGTGGAAGGCACAGCAAAGGATTGTTGCCAACAGCATCAAACAGAACTGGAGGGGAACAGGGTGTGCTTTTCTCCTGGAGAAGCTTGTCGCACTGGCTTTCCTGATATGAAATCAGACACTGTCATCATTGGAGGAGCTTGGGTCTTTGCTGTCTCTGAGGAAGGCTGTGGTTCTCTTTGGGGAAGCTCTGGTCCTTGCTTTATGTATCACTTCTTGGCTCCAGCACAGATCCTTCAGTCTGATGGCACAGATCTTTCATCTACTGGTACAGACATTCTAGCTTCCACCATTGACCTCTAGGCCATCCTAGTGCAGGTTCTTGAAACAGACTTGCATCAGACATTGTCATGGGCTCTAGGCCTCCAGTTAGGCTCATGCAGGACATTGCAGGGGGATCAAGCCAATTCTTTGGGTCTCTAGTGTATGGACAGATCACTTGCACTCTTTTGCATTTGACTATTTGGGTGAATATTATAAAATAATTCTGCAAGTTATGTGACCTGTATTAAATTTTTTCCCTTGCAAACCCTGACTACAACAGCCACCTTAAAGAGCTTTGCTTGTATGTGTTAACTTTATTAGCAGTATCATGAGTTAATTAATAAGTATTATTCTCTTGATAAATGAGTGGTAGGTTATTATGTGAGTAGTATCCTATTGTATGTATATACCTTCATTTATTTTTCATTCTCCTGTTGGTGGACACTTACAATGCACAAGCTATCATAAACATTCTTGTACAAAGCTTTATGTTCTTATATAAGATTTTACATGTTTTCAGTTTTCTTCAGTAAATAATAACTAGGTGTGATATTGCTAGGGATTAATGGAGGTACATATTTAAGTCTGTAATCGAACATCCTGTTTTTCACCAAGGTCTTTTCTATTTTACTCCCTCACCAGCACTGTATGAGACTTTCAGTATTACTGTGTCCCCATCAATATTTGATGTACTCAGTCCTATTTTTAGCTATTATAGTGGCTGGGAAGTGTTAATTAAATTTGCATTTTCCTCATGACTAATGCTGTCATTTTTATATCTTCAAATGTTTATTAAACATTCTTATGTATTTTTGTGAAGGTTCTGTTTAAATAATTTGTAAATTTTTGAAGGATGTTTTTGTATTTTTAATGTAAAGATCCTTTATATCTCCTGGAATCTGCTCCTTTGTCACATAAAATTATAGCAAATTATGTTCCCATTCTGTCATTTGTCTATTAAACATATCACTTAGTGAGGAGTTTTAAATTTTTATAATTAACTGTTTTTTTAATAATGTAGGTACTTTTGGTATTCTAAGGAATTATTGCTAATACATTCTACTTTTTCACAGAAGTTTTATAGTTTTTACTAGCATGCATCGATCTGTTACACACCTAGAATTCATATTTGTGTATGGTGTGAGGCAAGTACCAATACTAACATTTGTTTTGTTTCAATACAGTTAATAAATTGCTCCAGGAATTTGCTCCACGTCTTACCAAGCCTTTCCTTTATGCAATTGCTTTGGTGGCTTTGTGGAAAATCAATTGATTGTATAAGTAGGTATATATTTCCTGACAATACATTTGCTTCCATTGATTGACTTGTCTAGATTTACATAATGTATTTTCTTACTGATGCTTTTTAACTAAATCTTGAAATCAGTGTATTAATACCCCGACATTGGCTTCCTTATTTCAAAAATATTTTGAGACTTCTGAGTTCTTATAATTCTATATAATTTTTAAAAATTGATTTATTAGTTTCTACAAAATTTCATTTTGGATTGCTTTAAACATATGCGTTACTTTGAGAAAAACCAACATCTTAATACTACAGAGCCTTCACTGTAATATAGCTCCATTCATTTATATCTTGCTGAAGTTTTATAGAATTACTTTTAATCTTCAATGTACATATCTTGTAACAACCTTTCCAGTACATTACTTAATATTTTATGGTTTTCATACTACTGTAAGTGGTACTGTCTGTAATTTCATTTTGATATCATTTCTTAATATACAGAAATAGAATTGATATTTCATATTGATTTTATACAATGAGACTGTTAAAGCCAATAAATTTTTGCTGAGTTCAACTACATCGTCCTACATTACTTGAGATTTTCCCTATAAATTTTTAATACAAAATTTCTCTATGATATTTGCAAACAAAAATAGTTTTATCACTCTTTCTTTTTCTATCTGTATGCTTTTTACTTTGCCTGACTCTGCTGCATTGACTAGGACCTTCAACATGATGGTGGCTGCAAATGATGAGAGTGGTACAACAATGCCTTTTCCAATTTAGAAGGAAAACATTCATTATTTCAGCACTATTAGTTACAAAGTTTTCATAGATTTCCTTTAACAGTTAACTGGAGCCTTTTGAGAAGGCTCCATATCAAAAAGAGGTCCATCTTCACGAATAATAGTGTTTTATAAAAGGGCTAGAGAGAACTAGCTTAAGTTGTTTTTATCCTTCACCTAAACTATGTCATGTGAGAATGCAGTGTTCATCCTCTTTTGTCTTCTGCCTCCTTGATGCGAGGGCTCTGCTGAAAAGACACCACTGATGGACCATGCTCTCACTGGACAATGCTGGTACCTTGTTCTTAAACTTTCCAGCCTCCGGAATTATGAAAAACAAATGTCTGCTCTTCAAAAATTATTTAACATCAGGTATTTTGTTACAGCAATACCAAACGATTAAAATGAAAATATTCTCATCTCACAAAGAAATTATTATTTTCTACAAGTGATGAGACAGAAATAAAGTTGTATTAGTCAACTTTCCATAATGGTAATAAAGCCCTGATAGTCAATTTAAGAGGGAAAAGCCAGTTTAAATTTTAATTGTATTAGTATATCTTTGCAGTATATAATGATTCCAAAAAATTCGTTATTGGAAGCACGTACGTGTACTTCAATGCATCTTAGTTCTTTTTAAGTCTTGCTCGCATCCCTCCATCTTTTGGTTCCCTTCCCATTCATAAGATGATTTTTGCTCATAGGTTCAGAAACTTCAATCACTGAATGGTTGGCTGCACATTTTTTGTTTTTGCTTTTTCTTCTGGTGGGAGCAGACCTCAAGGCAAGGCAGTATCATGGTGGGAAGTGTTTGATGGAGTGAACCTGTCATGTGATGGTAGCTAGGAAGCAAAAAAAAAGTATGTGCCCAGGTCCTAATATCCCCTTCTAAGGCATGCCTTCAATGATCTAACATCCTTCAACACCTGCCAATCTGAGGACCAAACCTTCAATAGACGGTCTTTGGAGACATTCCAGATAGAAACCATAGCATATCATTTAAAGGTACAGATGTAATACAAGATGAAAATGATGGCACATTAGAAGTAGGGAGCTGTTAGTACAAACAATCTAGATCCTTATTTAACATAGTGCTGAGCTGACAGATGATAGTGTTGAATTTTGATAAATCAAGAAATGGTTCAGTCAATACATTATAAGCATATTTAGACTTACAAATGAACTAACAGAAATGCAAATGTAAAAAGTTAAAAAAATTAATAAGCTTTTTTTCTGGACAAGTAATTTGAGAGATGGGATCCAGGATTATAGTTTTTCATTATAAGCCTCCTACATTTTTAAAGTTTGAAAATCAAATATATGTATTTTATTGAAAAAAATAAATGTGAAATATGTATGAAGTTTTTAAAATTCCATTGAGAAACCATCCAACTATATTTGTGCTATAATGCAGGCTACAACATTTACATGAGTCTTGGGTAATTAAAAAATTAAAATACTACATGTTTAAGACTCAAATTTAAAAGTCTTCTACATATTGTGACCTGTGGCAGACAATATCACAGCAACACCTTAGTGTACGTGATAAAACAGCCTACATTGGGTGTTCAAAAACCAAAACTGGCTAAAAGATTTGTGAAAAATATAAAGTGAGTAAATGATTGTCCTGAAGACTCATCTCAACAGTATTTCATACATGTCACAGAAAGAAAATATGAATTCTTTATTAGTGAAACCAAGGAAGGTTACTTAAGTTGCAGCTATTCAAAAATATCTTGAATCTGTTGTTTGTTCTATGATTCCCCGTTATGATTTGGATCTAGAATCTTCCCCCAATGGCCTATATATTCAATCTCCTGAAGAGTTATAGTTGAATGTGCTGTTTAGGAGGTGGGATGTGCTGTTAGAAGAGGTGTGTCACTAGGGGCATGCCTTGAGGGTGATCTCCCTTCCTGACTCCCCTTTTGTCCCTCTGCTTCCTGGCTGCAATGAGGAGAGTAGCATTCCTCAGCCATGATTCCATCCAGATGTTTCTGCCTTGGAGCCAGAAACTACAGGCTGAATTTGATAAACCATAAGTCAAACTAAAGCTCTTTTCCTTCAGTCTGTGGGTGTTGGGTGTTGTGTCCAGCAACATGAAAGCTAACACATTCCCAGTAAGATGATAAATTGCTAATCAGAAACAGGGTCTGTGAGCTGTATCCCCAACTTTCATTCACAAGATATGACACCTCTACCATTAAATGGACACAGCTCAACTGACATTAGGTGTGGGAGAAAACTCCAGTGACTCCCTTTGAATCCAAAACAATTACTGTGACTTTGATAATTTGGAGACTTTTCTTATAGAGATACGTAAAAAAGCTGGCTAGGGTATTTCCTTCTCTCTTCAATTGCAAATAAGCATTGCAAATAAGGCTAGCTGAGGTGCTAACATGCAATTTCTACAGCCAACAGACTGTCCTGTTTCCACACAGTGTTCTCCATACAATACAGATAAGTACAGGATATGAGCACATGAGATGTTAGAGCAAATTGCTCCGGGAATGTCAACTTGGTAGGAGCCTCAAGATAAGAGGATATGTCTCCCCAGGGCACAACAGTTTGCATATCAGAAAAGAAATAATAGCCACCAAAAACAATCCCATTGCTACCTAAATTGGATTATGTAAATTGATCCTTCTACACATATTTATTTCTACAATTTACAGAGATGCCAATCTTGCACCTGGCCAGCCAGCTCAAGTTATTCATGTAATTCCCGCCATCCTCACTGTCACTCATCCCTGAGCCACCCGCCTTCTCCACAAGATAATAAATTCTGGGAGAGGCCTAGGATCAGGGCCTTTGTCCACATGTCCTCCTGGGGATTGGATTTAGGACCCCTTGGCTGCCCTTAACTTGGAATATGTCTTGGTGTCTTTACTCTCGCCATGGGCTGCATTGGTGGTGGTAGATTGGAATTAACTTGCTGGGATTCCCATGACTTCTCAGTGGGATTACAAATATAACTTTTTGGGTTGTGAGGAAAACTAGAAAGAAGATTACAATACTTGGATGACTGAACTTGATATTCGGGTTTACAATATTTAGGCACTTCAAATATAGATATAGCTGATGTCACAAATTAGAACTTTTGGATATGATGACTATTTTGAAATGCAATTTTTGAAAAAGTAAAAATGAAGTAGAAAGTCTTTAAAAGTGACAAATATCAAAGCAAGAAAGTGTGTAGAGTCTTTGAATAGTATTCTCATTCATCTTAAAATTTCCTTTGCTGTGTGTTTAAACATTTCAAGTAAAGAATCTTCCCAACGCCATTCGATACAGGCAAACATCTGAAATTCAACATGAGACTTTAAATACTGTCTGTCTTACAGAAGCTTTAAAAAATGAATGCTGGTTTATATTCTAAAGAAACAAAGAATATATAAGCTTTTTCTCCCCAACACTCTTCTGAATTAGGACTTTCTAGCAGCTGGAAATCTGTACACATACATATTCAGTGCTGGACAGCTTTAAATTTAACAACTACCTCATTGCCAAATTACAGCTCAGAAATAAGTAGAAATAGGCTTCTAACCTCTACTGGAGCTAATTATTAAAAGGGTTTAAAATTTAACAAACTTTTTTTGCAAAAGAATAACAAGAATATTCAAATAATATAGGGTTGCCTTTCTGTGGATAAAATGAAATTAGAGCTTAAAGAACCCTATTCATCCCATGTAAGTTTTTATGGGCCTTCCAAAATTGGGGGAAAAGATTTTGCTTCCCTAACAGCTCTAATACTCCTATTTCTGATGCATTTACATGTACTGATAGCTGTTAGTAGCAATATGCTTACTATACAATCCCTTTAAGAATAGATGCTCCATGATATCAAGGATATTGTCTCATTCATTACTATATCCACCAATCTAAACATGTCTAAAATTTAATAAGCATTCTATTTTTAAGGAATAACAAATACATACTTTTGTTGTGAAAATTAACAGAACAAGTCCAGATAGGAGTACTTTTGCAAATTCTCATGTATTTAGAGGTAAGAGTCATCATTGTTCTCCCACACAACTGTATCTTTGTTGGGGCTGGAACTAAGAAGTCTGATCAGGTCATTTCCCATGTTTTGAATTCTAATAATGGCCAACACTAACTTATCTATGGGTAAGATGCAAAATAATGGAGTTGTTCAGAGTACGTGCTCTGACACATGACTTCCTGGGTTCAGATCACACTGCTATGGTTGACTTATTTCCTTCATGTTCTTAAAATAAATATTTAACCTCTTTATATTTAGTTATCTTGTCTGTAAACTAGGAGACAGTAATAGTACCAAATTCACTAGGTCATAAGCATTACATGGATTGTTTTATGTAACTCACTAAAACCAAGTCTGGCACAAAGTAAGTACCAAGTGGTGTTGCAAGTGTTGATGTGATGACTATTTTGAAATATAGCTTTTGAAAAAGTAAAAATGAGATAGTCTTTAAAAGATATAAGTGTCAAAACAAAATTGGAGAGTGTTTGAGTGATATTCTTATTCATTTTCACATTTCCTCTGCTGTGTGTTTAAACATTTCAAGTGAAGAATCTGCTTTTAATGCAGAAAAATATATGGACATTCAGTGATGTCTACACTGATATTTTTTTTCACTAATGCCACATAAATTTAAGGGTTACCCAGACACAGTGGCTCATGCCTGTAATCTCAGTCTGAAGAAGGCCAAGCTGCGGAAGAAGAAGGCTTGGGCAGCTTAGCAAGATGGTGTTTGTACATAAAAAAGTATTATCAACTGCGCTGCTATCAACATGGGTGCACATACATTGCTGTGACATGACCTTTTCAATTTTTCAGGGAAAACACCCAGGAGGGGAATAGCTGGATTGAATGGATCTTCCAATCCTAGTTTTCTGAGGAATACCCATAATGATTTCTACAGTGGCTGCACCAGTCTACACTCTCACCAATAGTGGAGAAGTGTTTCTTTTTCCCCACAGCCTCGCCAATGTTTATTGTCAGTTGATTTCTTCAGTTGATTTCTTGATGACAGCCATTCTTTCCAGAGTGACATAAAATCTCAATGCTGTTTTAATTTGCATTTCTCAAATGACCAGTGATGGTGAAATAAATCAGACTCACATCTGTAAACATTGTACTGTCTCTCTAGTATAAAAAATAATAAAAAACTGAAAGAGTAATAAGATCCAAAATGTATAATAGATACTATAATAATGAAAGGGAAAGAAAGTGTTCTAAAGGTTATAATTATACATATGTTTAAGCATGCAAGATAGATAACCATACTACCAAGTTTTTGTTAGTTCATCAAACAGAATAGTTTGTACTGTCATTGTTTGATTATCCACTTTTTATGCTTTGATTTTGTAACCTGAACAACTACTTCTAAGATAATGATACGTAATTTATCAACTAGTAATTTCTTACCTTTTTAAAAAAATTCTGTATTATTTCTAATCTTTTTTTCTCTTTTGCTTTTTCTCTAAATAAAATATAGATAAATAAATAAATAAATTTTAAAAAGCACTGGAGTAGTTCAATGGTAGTAAGAATGTCCTTCCCTGAAAAAAAAAAACCCTATATTTTATATTCCTGAATTCCTCTGAAGTTTCACCTTGATGTTATTATTCTCCACATTTAGTTCTTTAAAGAGCCTGGTACAGCTACAGCTCAATTTGTTTTGGATAAAATAAGGATATGAGTTGAGGCATTTAATCACAGATGCAGCCTCAGGGTATCTATTGTTCTTAGCCTGTTTTTCAAAGCATGCTGTTAAATGTATTTTCTTTTCCAAGAAGGCCTTGTAAAGTTACTTAGACAGAATCAGCTTATTTAAAGGTAAAAGAATTTTAATTTTTATTGAGATTTGCTTTAAAAACAGAGTTGGTAAGAGGATGCAATTTAAGATGGTAATTTCATTCAGAGGAGCTTGGTTGGTGGATTACTGAACACAACAGTGTTGTACAGCCATATTTACATTCTCTCTCTGCTCCATTAATACTGAAATCCAAATATCAGTTTCAACGTAAACAGATCAGACTGACCTGAATTACTCTGGAACTTTTAAAAGGAAGAACCCAAAATAAAACAATACACACATTTGCTCCACATCCTCTGTGCTGTGAGCAAGACCTTTCAGTCAGAACTTGTTAAATTAGGTCAAGGAGTTCTCCTGGGAAAAAATAGTTTGCCAAAAAGTTTTAAAATTCCCCAAATAAGATGTAAAGCAATATCCCATTCTACTGATTCCAGTTCACTCCTTTACAGTGCTTTGGGAAATGTTGGACCATTGGTCTGCATCATTTCATTTGCTTGTAGGGGAAAAACTGTCACCAAAAGCTACTGTCTGAAACTGTAATCATCTTTCAAGTTCATTCTAGAGGAACCAAAAGGAGAACACTAGACATTTCCTTTCCACAGGCGATCAGATAAATAGTGCCAAGCTGAGAAGAAGAATCTATGTGTTCATGATGTATGGGTTATTTATATGTAATACACATATTTAACTATATGTATAATATGCATATATTTTTCTACATAATTTCTGCATACTGTTATATTTATCCATATCTAATACATATACACACATGTATTAATCGAGTAGTCAAATTATTTTTAATATCAGGTTGAGTTTTTCTATTACAGCATTTCTACAAAAGTTGTTTAAATTACAGTTATACAAAAATCCTTCCAGAGTCACAGAGTCCTGGAAATTAAGTCTTACCTGCTTTGCCTTTCACTATACAATATGCTTTTTTTTATGCTTCTAATTATACAACATAGTTAGGTTTTTATATCATTTTTCATTTTTTTTATCCAAAAAAATCAAACCCACTCCATCCTAAGAACAAAAGCTGACAAGAAGCACTCAAGTGATGGGTGAACAAAATTTAAAAAAAAAAAAAATCATTGACATGTCATGTGTCCTGCAGTGCCACAAAGTTCTAAAGTTCACCATAATATTTTGAAACACTTTGCCATTGAGCATATCATGAACTAAAAGGCCTGCTAGCATTATGCTTGAGATGTATAACATATTAATAATAAAACCATTTGCAAAAATGTAAATGTTAGAAAAGCATTTTAAGATAGCTTCCAAAACCAATGTGAGATTTTTGTTTGTTTTTTTCATTTTCAGCCAAGAAAATAATTTTGATACTATCAACTTCCAAAGCTTAACTTCAGTATTTTACTTCCTACCTATCACTTGCATTTTTGGGTGACAGTCAAGTAAACCAATCAATCTGTATTGATTATTGAAAATCTAAGAAGTACAATTTTCCTGGCTTAAATTCAGTTAGTAAGATCTTGCTTCGTGAGATCAGTATCAGTTCTCTTTATGAGAACTGTATTTTTTCCATTTACCTGTTCATTCATCCTTCCAGTCATCTATCTATCCCATTTTTCTTTCTAACTAAAGTATTAGTCAGGTACTTAGCATGTATCACGAATTTTGCTGAAGTCTGGAAAGATAATGATAGACAAGACAGAGTCATTGCTTTCACAGAGTTTCTAGCCTACCTTGGAAGATTCAGTAAAAGATTAATAACCATGATTTGTGCCAAGTGCTGGTATAAAAAACAAACAGCCTGCTAGAAGGAAGGGTGCTGAGAAAGGTCATAAAGGGCTCCTGAAGGAGCGTTTATCCTGAGGCTTTAAGAGTAAGTAAGTAGGCAGCAAAGAAAAAAATGAAAGTTTGAGGACCAGAGGGAATGACACATTAAATAACCAGGAGAAGGGAGAGTGTGAAACATTCAGAAAACTCAGAGAAAAATGGCTGGTATAGAAAGAATAAGGGAAGAAATGATAAGAAATAAGCCTAGAGAGATGAGTGCAAGTCAGGATCATTCTTATTTTTAGGATACATTCTTTTGCCTGTAAGTTTTCCTTGTTGCTCATTTATAGTTTTAATAAATTCTAGAGTGGGTTACTAACAACATATTCTGAAGTTGTAATGAACAATATATTTCATTATTTTCAACACAAACATCTCACTGTAACTCAGTGAACCATTTATAACAAAACAAAACAACTACTCATCTAACCCACTAGGAAATTTTGAAAGCTTTTAAAATAATATGTTAGGCACTGTGATCACATCTACATTTGTGATTTACAGGTCCTTTGAAATTTATTACAATGGGAAGTTACACAAAAGTAAGGAGTATATTAATACACATAAATAAGAGAAAAATGGCATTTTTTTCATTAAGTAAAAGTTCATCCTTAGCCATTGATCAGAGTTTGAAAAGATTGTTTTCAAAGAAAAATAAAGAAAATTATGATTTTTTTCACTGATTTCAATGTTTTCATAAAGTATCAAGTTCTTTATGAAGCACATATATTAATGCAATACTGCTTTACATTCAAATATATTTATATTCACACTTGTGTGTATGTCTGTTTTGTAATAGCTACAGAAATAGTAATAATTAACTAAGCCTCTGTGAGTTAAATAAAGCAATAATATCTTCTTCATGTTCTCTTCTAGAGACAGAAGCAATTTTGAATTTTTGTTCTTTTTCTTGTTGGAGTCTAGACTCCAAAGTAGATAAAATGTAACTCAAACCAGTTTTCTATGCCTTAAATCTCCAATTAAGAGCTATATTCATGTTTAGTCGTAAATACTTGACTCAATCACAATAAGTCCCTATGGATAGCTACTAAATTTCTAAACCAGAAGCAATTATATTTCAGGAAAGAATCACTGAAATGTTTACATCTAGCACTGAATACATTTTTTATCTTAATAAATTATTTTAAAAAATTAAATTTGTTCTGAATCCATCCTCGCTTCTCTTTTCACTCTGGCATATGAACTTGCACTTGCAGCCAAAAACCTCTGCTGGGAGGGGAAGATTAATTTACAGGACTGAGAGGGAACAATAGAGATGCTAAATCAGCCAGCCAGGCCCCTCAGGGCTCTCCCACCAAATTCTGGGCTCTGGCCCCACCCGATCAATCCATTAACCCTTGAACACTCAGTTGTCTAAAATGAAACATTGAAACCCACTAGTATTTCCATTTTGGCTTCATATATAGAACTTTCTTATAATAAGAGTTGTCTAATAATGGGACTGTTTATCTTATCAAGAAGTAACTCCCATCACTGATGCGTGTGGAGCACTGGAATATGTTATTTAACTAGTCAAGATCCCATACATAAAAGCAGTCTTCATGGAGAACAGCTGCCAAAGTCCAGCCTCAAACACAATCCCTCTTCCTAAAATATTTTTGTCACAAGAAGTGGTATGGATTGCCTTTCTTTATGCCCAGAGTTTTAATATCTCGGGATATTAGTTTCAATAACTTAGTCACTTAGCAATGGCTGCTTCATTGGTGTCTTTCACATATCTATTTTGATTCACTTTTACAATAGTGTAATGATACTGTTCTGAGGAAAAGAAATGAATGCCCTGGGAACTAACTAACTTGTCCAAGGTCATTCAACTATTATGCAGCAGGTCAGGAATCTGAATGTAGATCTTTTGAGTCCAAAAGGGCCCAGTTTCAAGCAGTGATTCATAGTAATTTCATGATTATGTTCATGAAAACCATTCACTGTGTGTGATTTTTAAAATGTACATACCTGGGTTCTAGCAAGAGTAAAGTGTTTTTTTTTTTTTCTTTTCAATTGCTAAATGTCACACCTTCAGTCAGCTTTTCACAAGAAACATTTCTA
>PVJX010020047.1:0-33948 GCA_004027295.1 Dolichotis patagonum
GGTCTTCCCTGGGAAACTGTCTTGCCAGATTCCAAGATGTTTTACTCCTTCATTTGTCTGCTCCATGTCACCTCCATCATGAGGCCTTCCACATGTATCTCCTCATTGCCATCATCTTTGTTTCATTATTAAAACTCTTACTGTAGTGATTCTCATTTAGCACTGATAGGGTGCTCAAACTCTTCCATTCTCCATCAGCAGCAGATCCTACTGGTATAAGAGAGGTCACTGTTTTGTTGTTTTGTTTATTGCTTTCTCCTTAGTGCCCGGTGCAATAGTAAGTGTGCCCCCAGCATACACTGAATAAGTGGATGAATGAGTGATATCAATATATGAAAGATAATAGAAAATTGATTAAATGCATACCTAGACATGAGAAAATGTTAAGGTAAACTAGTCAGAAGCAACTTTTGAATACCTGAATTCTACTATAGATGTAAGTCAGTTGTAGAGGAAAGAGGGTCTTGAGTAGAAAAGGAGCATAAATGAACTTGAAACTGTAAAATATGATACCTCATCAGAATGAACCATTTGAGCTGACTACTTATGCTAAACTAAGTCATAATGAGCTGGAAAAATAGAAGTCTTCGGAGATATACTTTACGTTAAGAAACAGATTGAAGCCAGCTGTGGCATTGCACATCTGTAGTCTCAGCTACTCAGGAAACTGAGGCAGGAAGATCACTTAGTCCACAAGTTTGAGACCACCCTGGGGTATGTAAGACCTAGTCTCAAAAGCAGAGCAAAACAGAGCAAAGCAAACTACACTCCTCACCAAAAAATGGGAATGTAGATCAGTTAGATTCAGTGATAAAGAGACCTTCTGGTTTCCAGAGCAGATTATTTAGAAATAAAATTGGTATCAAAAGCAGAATAATGTGACACCATATGTTGGTGAGTCAAATCCGGAGGCAATGAAAAGGGGAGTTTCTGGAACCTCCTGCAATGTCATCTAGTTGTAGAAGTAAAGAGCCAGACAGACTCTTGAGCATAATCTAGCCTACATCTTTTTTATAGTCTAGGAAGCTGGAAATATAAAGCATTGTTTTGATATTTAACCAGGGCTGGAAACTGGAGAAATGGGAAGGGCATGAAGGTGTTAAAGAGGAATAAAAAAGTGACAGAGCCAGCTAGGGAGTAGTCCTTCAGCACTAGCCAGCAAAACTATCTGATCTATAAAGTCCATTTGTCTTACCTAACCCATGCCTCCCCCACGTCAGAATCTGACCTTAATTATATGAGTCCTTTTCCAATAAAAAATTTTAGAAATGATTCTAACTCATTGAAGGGCTATATTTTTCCAGCATAATATTGTTTCTTTGAGAGATTAAAAGAAAGCAAATGATGTTCAGCATTTGTATAGTGGTTATGAGAAACAACAGGACTTGACCAGACTCAGCGAAGCAATCTACAGGGTTTATTAACACCAGGTTTTATTAATACACAGACACCCAGAGCTCTTTGTATCCACTGTGTTCTTCTGGCTAGTTAGAGTAGACATCAGGACACAGGGGATGACAGTATGATATTTTAGCAGTGGACAGTGAGTACTGTCTCTCCAGAGGTTTTAGTGAAGGTTGAGTAGCTATTTTCAGCAATCATTTGAACCATCTGTCTGAGAGGGATAACAGAAGGGTCTTTGAAGTTTTCTTTCAACTTTATAATTACATGTTATGCACTTTCAGTATGGATGAATGTAGAAATTCCCTCTGACAGTGATTGATGGTTTTCTCCTCAGAAGGCTCTTGGACAGAAGATATAGAACTTTCCTTGGAACTCCTTGTGCTTTAGCATCTTCCAGAAATTTAGCAAATCTCCCCCCTCCCCTGCCTCTGAATTTTATTATTTTTACCTGATGGTGATAAACTATTCAAAAAATGCATTGTTCTTCTTACTGAAATCTGTTACATTTTCAAGCCTATTATTATTTACTCCTTAGCCTTCTGTCTTTCAGGATAAGCCATAAAATTCCTGTTGTCCTATCATTTTAAATGCTTTAGATCCCATCTTCTCTGGAGTAGCCATTATAGGTCACATGCAATGCTAGGGTTATTAAGTGAAGATGTTATACACCTGTTTAATCCACTGAAAATGTTCAATGTCTACAATTAATTCTTTTATTTATTTGGTTACATCAAGGGTTAAACCTGGCATTTTCCCACTGAGTTACATATTTAGCCTTTATTATTATGGTTATTATTGTTATCAATAATAATAATAACTTTATTATTATGGTTATCATTATTATCAATTTATTTTGAGAGAACATCTTGCTGTATCACTAAGTTGTCCAGGCTGAGCTTAAACTTGCTGTCCTCCTGTGTTAGCTTCCCAGAATACTGGCCTCACAGGCATGTTCCACTACATTGGTCTTCGAATTAATTCCTTAATAAATGAATACTAAACCTTTTGTATGTAGCCTTCTTAAAATCAAAGATGCTTATCCTACATTTCACTTCTTAGGAGAAATTTTACTGCCTCTTCCAAAGGCTCTGTGATGCTGGTTTAGAGTTAACTCTTGGTTAAATTAGGTCCTGCATACTCTCTTCACTTTCTACCTTGTAATCAACAAGTCTTCTTGCTTCCCATATTTAAAGTTTTCCAAATTAGAGAATACAACTTATTCTGTTGTCATCAGTCTCAAGATCATGCCTGTTCCTGCACAGTATGTGTAGTAACCTGGGTGGTAAATTTCCCAGGCTTAATTTACATCATAGTATTCATTTATTCATTCTACAGGTGATTCAAAAGAGAGGTAAATATTTGTTGAACGAATGAGCAGATGAATGAAGTAACAATTTTTGAAGTAGCTCCATGGAGAGAAATTACAGGTTACACAGCCAAAGGAAAAGCACTTCTCTCCAGAGTCTATAGCCTCGTGGAGGATGGATCACCATATTCTGGAAAGTCTCACTTCAGACGGAAGACAAGGGGAAGGAAAAAGAATAATAGCTACGTTTGTATGCTTGTCAAATAGACCTCCAATATTACATATTGCCGTCTGCATATTGCATGTTAGAAAACACAATGGGACTTCAGACTAATCTGACCGGGTCTGAGGATTTTCAGGGAGAAAACTTAGAAAAGATCTTTTGGAACCAAACTGAGGGCATTGTGAAGGTCAGGATTTTATCTGATAGGTTCTTCGCACCATGTTTCCATAGCACATCTTTATTGAATATCTTGAGCAGAGGTGTCTTGAGCAAAGGTTAAAAAATTCAATAATGTCAGACTTTCTGAATTTTTGAAAAACCAAATTAATAAAAGGGGATTTTTTTCTCCTCAAATTTTTGAACTTTTTCTTTCCAAAATATTTGCCCTTATACTTCCAAATTTTTTATTACATATTCTGCTAAAATATTGCTTCTAGTTTGATAACTAATGATTACAGCTTCCTGAAAAAAAAAAAAACATGTTATTTCACTAACAGAAAGAGAGGTAGGATTTTTGAGCCTCTACAATGTGCTGGCTGTTGTGATAATTAACTTGTAATACCTCATGTTATGAACTCAGTAAACACTGCAGATTAGGGGACAAGTGCTCAAGGGGACAGACATGCTACCCACTGATGCGTAGCTACCAAGTGTACTATGTGTATTTTCTCCCAACTCCATGTAGCCAAAGTCCTGTTTTTTTTTTTTTTTAATTTATGATACCCCTGGAGCATGATTTCCAGTTACTCTTCAAATGGAACAGGTCTGAAAATCATGATTACAGGTAATTGGAAGTCACTGGTTATTTTGGTTCTTTTCCATTTTTTAAAATAAGACAGTGTCATGTGTTTTGAAAGTATGCATTTAGTATGCTAGGTAGGATTGGTAAGAGACAAGAGCAATTTAAGGAGGAATACTGGCACAAAAATTAAGATAAGTGACACCCAAACAATGCAATACATTTGAGCTTTCTATCTAGTATTGATATTTGCCTACAAATGAAAAAATGCATAAATAAAAGTTGGTCAGTCTTTAAAAGTATAGAATAATTGTAGCCCAAATTTGTTCAAAAATACAGGTAAGACTTTCATTATCATGAAATGATTTTCATTGTATTCTTTCACTGTTGAGAAAAATATTTCAAGGGTATTTAAGTACTTTTCTAAGAGACAGAATAAAAGAATGAGGGAGTGGTATTTTGGCTTTTTCTTTAGCAATATATAACAGTTAATACTAGTATTGGCATCTGCTTGCTATTTATGTTAAAAATAATACCTACTTCTGAGTTTCCTGTGCTTTTCTATATAGCTTGAGCAGCTGGGCATGGATAGAAATAATAAACCACATATTATGTGAAGAAATAATTTTTCAGGCTTCATAATTATTTGATGATCAACAGTGGTATCAAAGAATTTAATTTGGTGAGTATTATTTTGAGTCATTCTGGGAATTTTAATCAAACCAGCTCTGTGTGAGTAAAACTAGCTTTTTTCATGAAAAAAAAGTGCAGTTGGAGTTTCAAATCAGTCATTAGTAGCTACTTTTCAGGCTATAAAATATTTTTCTTTAATGAAGCAGATACATATTGAAGACAGCCAGCTATCTCTTCCAATAGCACATGCTAAATTCCATTTTTCTTTAAGAAGTCAAAAGAGCTTTTTGTATTTCCCTCTTCTTGCCCCAACATACACATAAAAATACATATCAAACCAAATGATTAAGACGTTATAAAGCCCATAAGATGAAATGAAAAACCACAGCTCTTAGGGTATTTATTCCTACTGTTGTCTTCAATCAGCTCTAATGTGACCTTTTTGTTATAGCTGTTTCTTAGGGAGCTTAGTGTCAGTACCCTTTCGTGCTTCAAAGCTCTTTAGTTAATTTTTTTTCCACAAAATTTAGTTTGTGATTAGAGTTTTAAGAACATGGAAGAATTTGCCACTTGAATGAGTCAAGTTCTCACCGTCTTGACTTTAGGACTATTATGTGAAATTGATTCAGGAGTCTCCATGAGAATCCCAAACATCTAATTTTCAACAGGTCTGATGCTATTAGTTTTCACCAGATCTTATGCTTTTAAATTTTCAAGAGCTAGCTCTTCCAGAAGAAGAATATTTTAAAAAATAGTGTTAGTTTACTACTTGGTTTTTATAAACCTTTACATGTGAGAAACATTTAGAAGAGTCTTGTACTATTAAAAAGAGAATCATTAGACATTGCTGAGAACTAATAGTCTAGCAGGTGGGTAGAGGGCAGAGGGAGGGCAAGTGCATTTTTAGTTTGGAGGTGCGTTTTGCTGCTAGGGCTGGGAATTTCCTGAGGGTGCTTATCTGTGCCTGTGCATCCCATTGTCTCTCCTGGAGAGGAGATTGTACATACTGCTCATTAAGAGAAGCTGCAGTAAAGTGATTTTATTGCTAAGGGAATGCTTCTTAAATGATAAGCACTGAAACTGCAGCTGCTGATTAGTGAGAGCAATGATAAGTTGCAGACTTTAATGTTTCTTATTTACTACTCTAGTAATGGAACCAGAGTTGTGGAAAATATCTCTACTAACCTCCCTCATTTTGTTGAACCCTCCCTGAAAAAAAAAAAAATGTCCGAGGAACTTTGCTAACAAGTATAAAATACACACATATTTTAGATGAAGGGAAACAAATTGCTAATGTGACTTATGTGCAAAGCAGAATAGTTGCTAATGAGGCTAGTAATGTGACAATCTAAAGAGATGTTCTGGTCTCAATCGTATTTCCACTTTTTCCCCCTAATCCATTTGCTTTTTGTTTCCACTTGACTTTAATCTACTTGTGTTGTAGAGCAGTTCTCATTATCTGTGACATCTTTCTTCTAGACTATTTTTTCAAAGATGTTTGCATAATATCCTTAGAAATAGAGATCGTTTTTCCCACTGTAATGATGGCTTATTTGTTTCAAGACACTTGTAATATATGTAACATCTTCACCCAGGGACAAAGGTCAGGCAGCTTTGTTTGCAGACTCTTTTATCACATTAAAGGTTTTAAAGCTTAGGACACAAACCCATGGTATCCCCGCATCTGCCTGGGCCTGTCTGTTCATCACCTCTATGGCACGTGGGTGACAAGAGGAACCAAACATGAACATGAAGCTTGTGCTACTTGCTCTCTTGTGAATGACAACATCCTTATCTCTGACCCAGGCGTCTCATGTCATTCACTGAATAATGGAAAGCTCACTTATTAACTTGAAAATTGGATGACTTCTATGAGCCTTTCCTGTTTTATTATCTTTGTCCACACTGTGTCACTCCTCTTCTGTGCTGATTCTACAGCACAAGCAAAAAACATTTTTCAGAACCTTTCTGACCTAAGATGCAAAGAAAACCCCTGGTGAAGAATTCAGGACCCTCATATTCATGCACGGGGAAGGGCGGCGCCTAGAAAGCAGTGGTGGTGTGAGTGGAATTGCCCTATTGACCTTGTTGGAACTAAATGCAGTAAGCTGGTGAACTCTCAACAAGCCACGAATGTGGAGCGACACACTGTCCTGTCACCAAATATATGGTCATTTTCTATTATGACTGGAGTATTGCGGTGCTGTGAAAACACTATCAATAGTGTATTTTAACAAAAGCAATAATAATACTTTCCTCACTTGGCTGGTGGGCCTGGGCTGGGGAAGGAGCTATTACTGTTGAAACTGCCACCTGTTCCTGGCACTTCTTTCTCCTCTTGGCCTCACCATAGAGTTGGTTGGAAATGTAGCCTCTCAACCCCAACCTACGGTTACTGAATCACAGTCTGCGGATTCTCAGGTCATTCATGTGACAGTAAAAATTGAAGGCCTCTGCTGTACAACAGTGGTCTGATTGGAGTTTGCTAATCCAGTGACCATTTCTAACCTCTTTTACCTTTGCTTCTGGTAAGACCTAGGCTTAGTAAAAGAGGACTTACTAACCCTGAGACTGGAGGATAAGAGATTATATGATGACACACTGTCAGGGCTCTGCACCAAGGCTAATACATGCTTCTCATGCTATAGTCTAGAAGCAGCGGGACATCTTTCTGATGTAATCTTGTGTCACGTTGTGGTCATGTGCCAGCTGTACCTTCTCAACTCAACTAATCTTGAAATTGGAACAGTTTCAAGCTGGGTTGGACTTCAAGACAATTTTTAGTTTTGTTATTTAAACTTTTACACCGTCTCCTTTTCCCTGAATTCCATTCTACAAGGATTAATGCCTTTCAGTTAGGATCATGTTTTCCCTGCATTGCTTGGCAGAAAACTCTGTTTAATCTTTACTGTGGCTCAAAGTATTTATTGTTCCTCTATTATCTGCCTTTACACTAAAGATGAGAGTACACAAACTCTTACTTTTCCTGCTTCTTTTGAACCTTTGAGTTGACCAGTACGATGCAGTTCTGACTAGTGAGATACAAGGGCTGTACAACCCACAGGTTTTGCCCTCTACTTTTATGTTACTTCTGAACTAGAATCAAATTCTAGAGCACAACTTTATCAAATCATGCTATAACCATTAGATGATAACCATGAAATATATATGAAAAGATTTGAAAAAATTTCATAAAACAGCCTACCTCAGCTGCATATGGTAGTGCATTCCTGTAATCCCAGCTACTTGGGAGGCTGAAGCAGTAGTATGATAATTTCAAGGCTATCGTGGACAACACAGTGAGACACTGCCTCAAAAACAAAGCAAGCTACTTCAGATTTTCTTGTTATATGAGAGAATAAAATCCTATTTGCTTCATCTAGTCAGCTAAGTTGGATATATTATTTGTGGCTAAAAGCCATGCTTACAGATAGAGTTGCAAGCAAAGTTCCTAGAATAAGAGAACAATACTGATTACAACCTCTAATTTCAGACTTTACTAACACAGTGGCATCTCGGTTCCTGAACTTAATTCATTCCACAGTTCTGGGGAAGATAACTGCATTCATGATGGCTCAGGGAAGGTGGCTGTGGTCATGTTTGTCATCAAATCTGCTCATGAGCAGAAGCAAAATTTTACTGAACACTTTTGTTTGGGAACTGAATTGTTCAAGAACAGAAGTGTTCATGAACCGAGATGTTGCTGTACCTGATACAGCCTCAAATTCTTTCATAAAATGTAATAGCAGTATCGGTTGCAGAGTTGTTGTAAGTTTAAATAACATGAAATCTCTTAATGTTGTGACTTGTTAGAGAAAATACCCTAATATTAGTAACAATATTACAGTTATTACACTTGCTAGTGATATTTATTATGTTCCTACTGTATAGCGGGCCCCTTTGTAAGCATTTAGGAACATTTGTCACTAAGCACACAGTTTATATATTTAAATGAATGAATTAGGACATAACTATTCTGGGTGTGCTAGGCTCTTTTGCCCAGGTCATTTTCCTGCCTAGGATTTATGTAACCAGTCCTGGTGTTCTGCAGCACACTGTGGTCTTAAACTATTGAATATATAACCTGCACTTCAGAAATTAGATCTGAGTTGGTTCCCACTTAGTGAACTGGAAATTTTCAGGAATCTAGATAGACTGATTTGATCGACCTGGAATCAGACTGCACTTCCAAAGAGCCAATTATCTTAATGGGGTGTTCAGGGGATGATTCATTGCCAGAAAGAAAGAGTGTTCTAAATTATTTTGGAAACATCATTGGGTAGGGAAATCATTCTAGATAAAATCTCTTGTTTCCTAAGTTTGTCTTTTTCTGTGATGGTGATGAAGAATGGTTGATCTCTGTCCATTGTCTCATGTGCATATTTAATGGTTCCTGTGGTTTTACCCTGGATGTGTTCCAGCACGCCGTTTTCTTCTCCAGCTGAGAGTTTATAATTGGACATTTGCTCTCCCCACAGTCTGGGATTGTCTTCTCCAGGCTCTTCCCAGGCTTTGTTCCTTTTTATCCTTTGTTTAACTTAAACTTCACTCCCTAGAGAGGCTGCCCCCGTCATGGTGGACCCAGAGACGTCGCCATCACAGCTGCCGGGAGATGGCTGTGCACTCAGCTGATTTCTCATGCCATGTTCTTCAGGATCAAAGACTCTGGGAGCCTGGGAGTCTGGAAGAATCCATCAGTTTCTCTCAGACAGAGCAGAATTTATAATGTGGGCCTATGTCCCAGCACATTCAGGAAATGTGAGCATGATCAATGGAATGTGATCAATGGATTCTCTGAGAAGAGAAGGGGTAAGAATTTGAGGAGTCAAAGGTCAAGTGACACACTGAATGAAGGATCACAAGGTAGAGAATACACAAAGCCCAGGTAGCTGCAGGTTAAAGTCACAAAGATGAATCAAGATCCAATGACAGAAAAGACCAGCCTGGTGGTATTTATAAAATGCATGACTCTCAGCCTATCTCTGCAGCTTTGGAGACCTTGCTGTTAGAAAAAAGAAACAAACAAAACAAAACAAAAACACTCTCATAAAACCTGCCAGAAGTTTTCTCCATGCACAAGCATTAAGAATATAATCTATCTGTGGAGCATAAATACTCTTCCCTTTGACTAGGGAAACATTTTGTCTGCATCACGAATTAGACTTTATTTTGTAGGCGGAAGATAATCTTTGAAGATACATGAACAGAAAACGGGCATCCTATCATTGAAAACATGCTCACTAAAATTAAATCAGGAAAGTAAGAGATAGGTGATGGTGAGAAAGAATGAGGAAGTGATGAAGACTGAATCATAGGATTGATAGTCCCCCCTAATCCATATGTTCATTAAAAAAGTGAATTCCTGCTACTATTCTTGGTTCCTCCTTCATGTGAGTATGTTAATATTAATAAAATAGATACATTTATGTAAAATAACCCTGAGACTAATGTGATTAAGTTAGAATAAGGAAACCTTATCTTTTAGGTGCTAAACATGCATTGAGTCTGATCTAAGGGCTAGGTATAGTATTTTAGGAAATACAACATACTGGGCTGGGTAGTAAAAGTTAAAAGTGAATCTTTTCTCCTACTGCACTTTCCCTGGTTAGTGCTTAGGGACCTGTTTTGTGAGGAGTCAATATCTCAGAGTCAATCCTGATCTGTCTTTGCCCTTTCCAGAGACATGGAAGAGGCAGCAAGGGATTAATGGAGCAGAAGCTGAGGCACCGAGGGTTCTACTCTAAACTGGATCCCTCTTCAGTGATATATTTAACATCTCTGGGTCTGTTTCCTCAGTATTATCATCAGTAAGACAATCATGGAAGCTTCTTCAGGAATCTGTGTTGAGCAGAGGAAAAGGTGGAACACACAGAGGCAGTCAGTATCTGTGTGTGGTTTTGTCATGGGGAAATGGGTGGAAAGAGAGACCCATTACAATTTCCATCTGTTTTCTCACCTTGGCATTTGTCTATGACATTGTTATGACCTCATATGATGGCTATCTCAACTGCCAGGAAGGACAGACATTTCACTAATGTCTATTATAGGTTTTTTTTTCTGAAATTGTTTTTACAAATAACACATTATTTCTCTTCAAAGGTCACCCCAAAGGCACTGAGACTCCGATGGGAGGGGGTCATTAGCTTTTATCAAGGGGTGAGGCCAGGCTTTCTTTCTGTCTTGGCCCAGGAAGGCAAGTGCTGAGCAAGAAAAAAAAAGAGCAAGTTTATCCTCTCTTTCAATGAGTCTTAGGTGTTAGGAAGGACAAATGTGCACCTTGGAAAGCCTCCAATTTTATATATTTAGTGACTTTTGAGAGCATGTATATGAATCGCTTGTACTGAAGGCGACACTGGGATACCATGAGGTCTTTGTACAAAGAGTGTACAAACCGAGCTGGTGGCGCACTCCTGCATCCTGCATCACTCAGGAGGCTGAGGAAGGTTTGCCTTCCCAAGGATATGACTGTCGTGATGAATTCTGGTCTGGGAGACCTGGGACAGAAACAGACATCTATTCATAGATGACCATAGCAGAAACCACGGAGAGATTTTCACAGGACTGCATAAGTTGTGAAGAATAAGGTTTTCTTAGGAAATATGTGTCGAGGGTCCTTCCTTTTCTGGCCAGATTTCACAACAATTCTGATGACCTACCTGTGTAATTGTGCCAGTTATTTTGGGGTACTTAACGCATCAATGGAAACAGGCTTTTGTTATTCTCTTTTGCTTCCTTCCTCCCTTCTTCTCTCTCTTCCTTTTTCTTTCTTTCTTTCTTTCTTTCTTTCTTTCTTTCTTTCTTTCTTTCTTTCTTTCTTTCTTCTTTCTTTCTTCTTTCTTTCTCTTTCTTTCCTCTCTCTCTTTCTGCCACTTTCCTTCTTTTTTTCTTTCTCACTTTCTTACTCTTTTCTCTCTCTCTCTCTTTCTTCAATATTGTACATTTGATGAGATCTTCTGCTTAATTAGTACTGGAAAAAAATGATCAATCCTGATTAACACAAATTCACACACACAAAGGCAATTTTTGTTTTTGGTACCAGGGATCAAACTCATGAAAAAGGCTTACAAGGCAAGTACTTATGCTGGTGAGCTAAATTCCCAGCCCACAAAGGCAATTTTTACAGTCAGATTAAAACTGGTGGCTACATAGTTTTTTTATTCTCCAGGTTTTTTATTCTCCAGGCCAATACAGTCTGCCAAATGTGTTTTATAGAATATCAACTCCAGAAAAATAATCTTGAAAACAAATGTAGATGTCCAACACACTAACCCCACCTCTGTCACTCCAGTCACAGAGATTTAAGACCTGTGTTAACTTATTAAAATTCTGAGGTATTCTTTGTAAGGAAATCTGTTTAAGACCAGAAGTGTAGTTCAGTAGAAGGATGTGTGTGTAGCACATGTGAAGTTCCAGCTTTGATCCTCAGCACTTTGCCCCAAAATCAATTTATCTTCTTTTAAATAAGAATTTCCCATAGTCATCTGACCTCAGAATCCTTTTGTTTATAATGCCCAGTGATACCTTTCATTGCTAGTATTCTAAGAAGTATATTTGGGGAAATACTGTTCTACTCACGTCAATAAGACTATAAAAAAATAAATGTCTACACATTAAAAATCCTAACTGCATTTCTTTTGTATGCTCACAAATTAAAATTACACATTATGAGTTCTTTAAATTTTACTGTAACAGTATTTTGATTGAGATTGACTTCTTGGGAAGTCAATCTCGTATTTCATGCAATATGAATTCATATTTCATGCAATATGAAAGCCTAATGCTTTTATTGTGGTGTGAAAACAGGGTCACATTTAAGTATTAAACAGGGGAAAGGAAGTTATTTTGCAATTATATTTACTCTTAAGTGACTTGTTAAGCAGATGCCATTTGTGGTATGTTCTTATTAGGTCTTAGCATGTTTTCCATCTGCTTCCTGTTACTTTTTTAAAATTGTCTTTATTGATTATTGAATACACACAAAGGCATATGTTAAAATATGTGAAATGTTCAATATTTAAAAGTAAAACACATGCTTCATGAATTTCTTATCCAACTTAAGAGGGAGAATACTAAGAATTGCAGACAAGCCTTGGTAGACTCTGCCTTGATTCTGTTCTGCCCACGTCCCAGGCCAGGCCAGGAGGCGCTCTGAACCTTGGCCTTGCGTTGCTTTCTTTCTAGTGTTCCGGCACAGGCATCTAGGAACCCAGGGACACTTGAGTTTTCCAAGCAATATAGAGATGGACACTTGCTGTAAATCAACTATCAGTTTTTAAATTTCGCCCTCAAAAAGCAAAGCTGATGGATTCTGTGAGCGTCTTACGAAAGCCTCATGAAAAATGTATTATTAATCTGCATCTAAAATGAAATCTGGTTAGAAAAGCTAACATGAAACTATGGAGAATTGAAATGAAAAGCATATTATAATTCAAAGAAAAAAGTTAAAGAATTTTAAAGGATAAAAGCTAAATAGATACACATATATTTGTGAATGTGGAGTTTATAATGAAAATGTGACAAACTATTTTTTCTTACACAACACTGGAGCTATGAGGAAACTTTTTAAAAAAATGAGGTAGCAATTATGAAGATTATTTCTCCTAAGCATTCTTGGTTATTAAGGCAGCTAAATGAAGCACAAATAATGAAATAAAACATGTTCTAATGGAAGTGTGAACTGTTGTAAATGAGGAACAAGAAAGCATTAAAACTCCTTTAATAAGAAAGCATGTTTCTTAGAAATAAAATTTGAAAGGCAGTTGTCTGAAAATAAGTTAAAGTGTTTACTCACCGTTGAAATCACTATGGCTCAGGTATGCAAATCTCTAAATGATCAGAACTCCATTTCTTAGTTTGAAATTTGAGTTTGAAAAAAGGGAGCATGATTACTATGGAAATAAAATGCTATACTTTTTTTTCCAAAAATAAGTACACATATATACTATACATTTATGTCATATTCATTTCTCTTTGATAATGTTGCTGTTTTTGGACAATATGGAAATTTAAGCACTTGAATGTAATAATTTGTGTGCAACTGGAAGTTTCATTATGCAACTAGTAAATGAGAGGTTATCACGCCAGTAAGTCGGGGGGTAGCGCAATCATTTTATGAAGCTTTTATTAGTGTTGCATACACATAGAAGCAACTGATCAGAAGCTATAAATCTGTATTTGGAAGAGTTGTGCAGGTGATTACTCAAGAACTGTCAATTTCAAATTAATATCCTTATTTGACCCATCCGGGTAAAGGAGACAAAGTTTCAGTCACTGGTTTAGTATTTGCCTGTTAGGCTAAAGCCAAAATTTGTTTTCAGTACTGAGGACCCAATCCAGGACCTCTTCACTAAGCTATATCCTCAGGTCACCAAGTTGCCCGGGCTGGGCTTGAACTTGCCATCCTTGCCTCAACTTCCCATCCTTGCCTCAACTTCCCATAATACTGGTATTATAGGAGTGTTCTACCATACCTGCTCAGAAAGGGATTCTTACAAAAAAAAATTGACTTTCTAGATTTAGTTAGAATATGTCAGTGGGTCTAAATAAGATGTAAAGAGGGAAACAGATGGGGGTGGGTAAACCCTCAGTTATTTTGCTAGAGAACTAGTGTGGAAACTAAGACTATCAATTCACAATTGCTTCAACCTCTAATTTTTCTTCAGTCTAGTTCTCTCTTCTAGAGTCAAATGATGTCCTTTGCTGAAAGTTCCCCCTTGCCAGTCTTGTCACCACCTGGTGTAGTGCTGCAAGTCTCCCAGCTCTTTAGGACATCTTGCCTTTGACACCTGGCCATACATTTCACAGCCTGCTGTGCTGAGAGTGTCTTCTGCAGTGGTTGAGATTGTGGACCCCAAGAGGTATTTCTACTGGGAACCTCAGAAAATGAACTTGCTTAGAATTTACAGATGTAACTAAGCTTAAAATCTCAGTCATTCTGGGTTAGGTTGGGCTCTACATTTAATGGTGAATTGGTGTAAAAGAGGTGGTCAGACAAGGAAAACTTTGAAGATGGAGATGGAGATTAGAGGGGTACATTTACAAGCCAGGAAACATCAAGGATTGGAAATAGCCATCAGAAACCATTCTGATGGGGGCATTCAGTGAACTCTTCCTCAGGGACAACTAACCTGACCAACACTGTGGTCTTGGACTTCAGGCCTGCAGAACTGTGAAAGATCACATTATAAATTGGGATCAAGTACCATGATAGCTCTTGAAAGCTGACAAGTCTGTCTTTGCTTAGGATACCTGCTCTTCTTTCCAGGAAACAAATGCTTTCTTCAAGACTCAGTTCGAATAGCTCCTCCATGGAACAGGAATCAGAGGCAGAGGCTGGACTACATGCACCCATTTCTCACCTCTGTCTTGTAATGAGCCCACAAAAAAACTTTGTCTTCTTTGGTATTTAGCTTTCTATAGGCAAAAAAATAGGGAAAAGGATAAAAAGTTTTAGTAAACATGCTAGAGCATATAAAGGACTTGGGATGATTCCTGACCTATTAAAAGGAACACAAAAGATGTCAAAACCCGGTTTTTCATTTATGTATTTTTCTGGTGGAATTGTGCTAAATTTCTTCAGGAAGATATTTTTATTTGCCTTTTAATGGGAATAAGAATATAATCATAGGACACAATAAACAAGCTTTTACACATGAAAGGTATGAGAGTTTTATATAAATATTAGCTATCATTTGTATGTGCAACCTTCCCTGGATTCTCCCAGACAAAATTTGAGGATGGACACCTGAAGACTGTAGAATTGCCTGTGTTGTCCCTCTGTTCAGGTCTCTGAGAAGGCTGAGTCAGCACAGGGCTTCCTAGCCCCCGGTCAGTCTCTGCCCCTGCGTCTGCTCCACAGTCTCCTGTGCTGGGCTTGAAGCGGCTGCCTAGTAGGAATACCATGTCAGTCACATGTACAATCTTACATTTCCTAGTAGCTAAGTTAAAAAGATAACGTGAGGAGAGTTAAACTTAGTAACGTTTAACCCAATATATCCATGACATTATCAAACATGGAAGCAACGCAGAAACCCACTGTTGACTAGATAGCTGACAGTCCGCCTTTCTTGTATTAAATTTTGAAAAGCTCCATGTAGTCTACACTCCCAGAGTGTCTCAGGCCAGATGACAGAGGAGCCATACTTCAAGTGGCACATGTGGCCAGCTGTGACCATGTTAGACAGCTCAGGTCTAAACTTGTGTGCGACACATGGGGTAAGCAACTGGATGTGTCAGTGACAAAATGCCATGACTGTGTTCCAGCTGTCTGCATAGAATAACGAAAGCCAACACACATACAACTTATTACATACCAGGCACTCTTCTAAGTGTTTCCCTTACTACCCTTTCATTGATGTTGAATGACTGAGGAACTGAGACCTGGTATAAACTATCCTTGTTGAGGCAGCTAGAGACTCTAATGCAGATCTTCAAATACAAATCGTTTGGCTACAGGGTCTCTGTTTCAGCTACTTGGTTGCTCTCTTTATGTGATACTAATTGGACTCCATAATTTTTTACTATGTCATTTCTAAGTTTCTAGCAGAATGTATGTACACCTGGCTGGAGCGAATGGGAGGAACTTCATTTTCATCTGAGGTTGAAATTTCCAACTGTGTTTCGATCTGGATTTCTTTTAATCTCCCATTGATCCATTCCTTTAAATCTGGGGATACAGTTTTGGATCTGCAGGACTCTCCAGTGGACTCCAGAGTGAGGCCTGACATATATTTCATGAAGACCACTCAGAAGCCAAAATGCCCTCTGGGAGTAATTAGTGCCCTCACCAATCCATGTGTTCTCAGTAAGTCATTCCGCTTAGCTTATATCTCACACTCCTTCCAGGAGATAATTAGGGGCTACTGAAATCTGTATTAACTCTTCCAGGCCACAGAGGCATTGTAGATTACTACGTCTCAAAGAGACTCATTAGCTTTCAGCAACTTGCGGCACCTCAACATTAATCCCTAGGAGAGCTGAGTACAGATTGCCTGGATTTGGCAATCTCATTTGGAGGCCCTGGATCCCCTCTTACAGCACTGGTACCATTTCTATACTTTCTGAGCAACTGTGCACATGAAGAGATGATGGCACACATCTGGAGCAGGCTGATTAAAAGATACAGGCATAGTTTAAGTGCCAGTAAGATAATTCATTAAGATTTTCTGATTTATCATGGAATTTGTCTTATAACCAAAGCATTGCTCTGTCTCATACAAATTGTCAAATGTTGTTGGGGCTGAATAGCTATGGCTTATAATATTTCTATCAATTGCCATGGATTTTTTATATGTTATTTTTAACACAACAATTATGTTATAATTATTTTAGTGGCAAGCATGCAGTGAAAGCTAAGAAAATATCACGCATACTTCTGAGCAATTTGCATATATTGGCCTGTTGAACTCTCCAGAAACCTACAGCTACTGCCTATAATTCTGTTCTTATGAAGTGGGCAAAGTCAAGAATAATGCCCCAATGTGATTCAGTTGCTGAGTTGTGGAACCATGCTTTAAACTCAGGGATCTATTTTGAGCTTTGTGCTCCGTGTATGTGTGTGTGCATGTGTGTGTGTGTGTGTGTGTGTGTGTGTGTGTTTGTGTCTCAGAACAATACTAAGATTCCTTTTTACTCCAGAAAGAATGGCTATCATCAATAAATCAAGTAACAAATGCTGGTGAGACTGTGGAACAAAAGGAATATTTCCTCATTTTTGGTGGAAATGTAAAGTATTGCAACCACAGTAAAAATCAGGTTGGAGATCCCTCAGAAATCTCAGGTCAGAAATTCCATTTGACCCAGCAATTCCCCTCCTTGAACTCTTCCCCAAACAGTTGAAGACATCACATTACAGTGATACATGCATATCAAGTTTATAGCAGCATAATTCTTACAGCTAAATTTTAAAAATAGACTATAACTTATTAGCCAATGAATAAAGAAAATATGGTATTTAGACACAATGGAGCACTATTCTTCCATAAAATAGGATAAATTGAGTCATTTGTGGGAAAATGGATGTACCTTGGGACCACAAATTTAAGTGAAATAAATCAGATACATAAGTTTAAATACATTATTTCTTTTATATAAGAAACCCAAATTATACATGAATAATCAAATAAAGTTATATAACAGGAAGTAAGGAGCTAGATTGTATTCAAATGAGGAGATTAAGAGAAGAAAGGAGGGAGAGAGAGGGGATAGAAAGTAAATTTAAGAAAGAGAATTAAATGTTTTAGGTATGTGTATAATTCCCCATAAGGAACGTAATCATTATGTAATGAAAATGTGTACCAATAAAAAATAAAAACTGATAAAAAGGAAGCACAAAAAGAAGGAAGAAAAGAAGAAAGGAAAGAAGGAAGGAAGGAAGGAAGGAAGGAAGGAAGGAAGGAAGGAAGAAAAATGTGGGAGGGAAAAAAGACAAAAATCAACTCCAACAAGGGAGCTGTAATTTGGATCTTGAATGTCTCTCAAAAGTCCACGATCTTGATCTCCATGATGGCACTACTGGAAAACTGTGGTGTTTTTAGGAGGCAGGGCACTATAGCAGGCCTTTAGATCCTTGGGGCTGTGCTTTTTAAGGGAGTTATGTGATCCTAGAATCTTCCTTGCTCTTTCACTTCCTGGCCATGAGTTATACTGGGTTGTCCTGCCAAACTCTCCTTACCATAATGAGCTGCCTCACCACAGGACCAAAGCAATGGGGCCACTCTTTGACTAGAATCTCAGAACTGAGAGTCAAAATGAACCTTTTTTCAAGTTGATTGTCCCAGATATTTGTATTAATAATGGAAATCTGGCTAACAAACAACCTTAATTTTCTACTTATTTAGCAAGTATGATATCATAGAGTAACAGAAAATGCCCCCACCATAGCCAGTATACCTCAGTTTCCTAGTTGCCCAGGTAATAGCTCCTGTTGCATTTCCAGTTGTTTCTGTCTCCTAGAAGCAGCTGGTCACTGTGATGCACATTGTATAAACCAATTCCAAATTCCCAAGCCATTCTGTCTCTGTACTTCCTACTTGCCTATCTTGTATAAGCCTTAGATCACCAGAGATCAGGACTGATATTCTGGAAATGAACCTAATCAGTGTCTATCAATGTAAATCAATCTGCCTACAAATTCTGAGTGTTGTGTCTGCTTACCACTGCATCTGGTGCATTGACCAGGAAGGCTCCCCAGTCATGGCCCTCATAGATGGAGCAAGGACTCTCCAGATTCTCCAGGTACCAATGGTAAACTATTTCTTCAAGATTTCTTGAGTCCCCTTTGAGTTCTGGAGAAGGATCCATGATTCCCCATACAAGTGGCTCACACTAAAGACCCCAAAGGGAAGAGGACACAATCTGTCTATCTACCTACCTGATCCTGGTAAGACCCCCAAAGGCACTGCAGTTATTCAGTCTGTCAGTCTTGCTAAGTTTGAGCAGAAGAGCTTGATTAATTCTTGTTAGTTAAGGCTACTCTCAAAGGAAAAGACTTTGGAATATTTAACCTCTGAGTACCTGCTGAATGATTGTGTGAGTGGCTGGAACAGACAGCTGAGTAATAAGCTGCTTTGTCTGTGTACCAAGACTGGGAAGCACTGGTTGTGGTGGATCATTGGGCCCTCATCTGTGGTTCCCTGGCAATCGACATATGGCATAATGGAGGCCTTGCACCCTCCTTATCTAAGTTGCACCTAACTCCCCACCAGGGGTGCAACCAGGTGGGCATCTGAATGGTATCTCTCTGAGGGGCACCCATCTTTTGCCTCTTGTGTCATCTTTCAAGTGTATGCAACCTACATCATAGGGAGATAGAATGAGTATGAGTCAGAATAAATCTCTGGTCCTTGATTAAACATTAAAAAACTTTAAAAGAGGATTTTCTGAGATTATGTAGTTAAAAATGAAACTAAACTACTTCCTGAATTTCAAAGAAAGAAAAAAATGGGCCCATTCTTCTTGAGCATTCTAGCAATTGAACTAGATCCAGTTAGCCATTGCTTGCATTCAGCCATAGAGGCCCTCCCCCTCAATCTTCTGCTTCGTAGTTGTGCCTATCCTGATCAGATAGCATCAACTACTGGCCACCTGAGATGACTGTTGCTATGGTCTGTATTTGGATGTCTCTCCAAAGCCTCATGTGATCATGAGACAAACATTTTGAAGGTAACTGAGTTGAGCATTTGTGATTGACTCATGGTCTAAACCTGGGATTAGCAGTGTGAGTGCTACATCTGCCTAGTGGTAGGTAGCCGACATACAATATAAGGGAGGGAAGCAGGCGTGCTCTTCCCTTTTTGCTCTTGTCACCTTTGGTACCTGCTGTCACATGAATGGGTGTACTTGTGCCATGCCACCCTGCCTTGGTGCCAGCTGAATAAGGACTGAAACCTCCACACACTGTGAGCTATTTGAACCTTTCCTTCCTTGATTTGAGGTGTTGGGTAAAGCAAACCAGACAACTGTCAACAATTCTTTCCAAATTCTGTATTCTGACTGAGGAAATATTGGACCATCAACCCTGACAAATGACTTGCACCCTGTGTGGCCTGAATAGATAGGACAGACTGAGGTCTATTAAATTGGGCACTTGAAAGCCCACAATCATTGCAAAAGTCAGGGTCAAACTTGTGACTTTCCTGGTAGGCAGTAGAACAGAACTGTCTGTCTTCAAAAGTTTCCTCCGTCAAAAGGTAGGCTGCATGATTTGGGTTCTATCTTCACATACCCACACAGACATGAAGAAGCTACTCAGTCTTGCAGCTGCTCACTTACTGTCATCCCCATATATCAAACAGGATTATTTACAGAGTTGCACATAAAACACATTATCCTACCTTGCTCAACATTAAGTATTGTGAGTTCTCCTTATAAATCATAACAAAAGTTTCACAATGGACTTGACTGTGAAAATACCATGGCACAGGAATACATTTTGAATTTTTCTACCTACTCCCAGGCTTCTCTGTACGGTGGTGACATCAGCGAACACTCCCACCAGCAAACAAGAGAGCTCTTTTCTCACATTTCTTGTCCAGGAATTGGTTTTCCTGTGTTGCAATATATCTATCCATCTGGTGCTTAAAAAAACAAGCATGCCATTTTTCAGTTAGTACATTCTTTAATATGCATGTCTGTCAGGTGATATACAGATTTAGTAGAGCAGAAAGGAAGAGAACACACACACACACACACACACACACACACACACACACAATACAAATTAACACCATGTTAGCTGGAGTTGTGTGAAAGCAAACAGTCCATTTAAGAAAGGAAGTATGCTTTTTCTAAAATAATTTTTCTTTGGCTCAACCATTGACTTCCAAAGTTCCCTTTTCTGAAGAATCATCTGAAGTCTTGGTTTATAATGTGGAAAGTTGGCCTGGACAGAGGTTCTCATTCACCTCTAATGAGAGGACAAGAATCTGAATTTTAACAAGCACCTCTTGTGATCTATCCAAAATAATGTGTGATCTACACTTTTAGGAGCACAGCTGAAAAAATAAAATATTCTCTAGACATCTTCCTAAAGTTAGGCTATTAAACTCTTAGTTGCATTTTAAGCAGTCATCTGGCTGCACACATACACTATCATGGGCTTTCTTCTTGATACTCAGGTGCTCTCTTCTTCATGTGAAAGCCATTGACTAAGGAATAATTTCTAAGATACTGTCATCCCTCTGACTCACTGCTCACCCTTCAGTACCCCACACTAATAACACACAATTTAAGATCATCTAACAGTAATTTTACATTTCTCCCAAGAACTTTAAACTCAGAGATATCAGGAAGCCCACTGAATGTTAAATTTATAATTTAGCTTTATAATTTACCTTAAGGACAAAATCATTACATTTGCAACCACTAGACAATTTTCCAAATAAAAAAAACTGAAAGCACAGAATCTAAATCTAATTGATGTTAAGTTTAGTATGAAATAAAGCTGACAGTTGTAATAATCTATCTAAATAATCTATCTAAATGAAATAATGTGAGGACTGAGGTGTTAGAGAATGAGGACCTGAATATCGAAGAGAGGCAGCTTAATAGCCACGATGTCCCAGCCCTAGTCCAGAAATTTGCCCCCAAATTTCCATGGTCAGAGTAATGCAATAATTAAAAACAGTGAGATGCTATTTTAGCATTAATTTTATTTTGTTCATAGTACCATGTTCAGCCAATGGCTTTGAAAAGAAAATAGATCATGTCTGTTGCTTGAGAGCATATTGCCTATTACACACTGTTAGCATCACTGTAAATAAGCACAATCTTTCTGAATAATAGTCTAAATGATCAAATTATCAAGGCCTCAAAAATAGATATTCTCATTGATTTCATACTTTTGAACTTGGAAATATGAGAAAATAACTAATCTATGCAAATATATTTCTAGAAGAATGTTTATTGCAGTGTTTTGTTACTGAAATTATATAACATAAGGAATCAGTTATATACATGAATATCATGTCAGTAATATAAAAATGAAGTCTTAATAATTTGTAAATAATTTTGAAAATAAGTTATTTTCACATAGAAATCTAGAAACAACATACTTTCAAGAAATAATCAGTTTTCATAGTGTCATACTATAATAAAGCTTTTATTTAAAAATACACATATACATACAGAAAAAGAGTTAATGCAATATAGATATATGTTAAACAATTCTAGTGGTTATAGCTGAAAAATAGGATATTGATGTGGCTTTTTAATTTATTTCTTTCACAAGTTTCTATAACTGATATATTATTTTTTATAATATGATATAAAGTAAAAGTTAACAATTTGTAACATTAAAAGTTTGGTCTAATTGGACCCTTACATTTTGTCAAGGACTAGCATGCATTCAGCAAACATTATTTGAGCATGTGCCGTGTATCTTTGAACACTTCAGTGACAAAACCCAGGTAGCAGTTGAAGGAGATAATGACTCTGTGTTGAGTTTAGGGAGTTAGGGTTATCCTTTCACCTTTCCAATTACCTGAGCTCCTAAGAAGATTCTAGAACTTAGTGTTATAAGGAATCACCCAAAGGGTCATTGGTCACCATGGTGGTTTTGCCTTCTACCTGGAAAAACTTTCTCACTCAGATCCAAGCTACTAGGCTCTCTCTTGACTCTTGACCTGGTTTGGCACTTTCTGATGGAACCAGAGTTGGAGATTGGCCTAACCCACCGACGGAAGCCTCTGAGCACACAGCAGTATGTGTGTACATAAATATATGCCCAGAGGTGGGTACATGAGCTCCTTTCCTCAACCCCATTTTGAAACTACAAAACTGACAACCTACCAAGATAAGGTTACTGGTGGACCACTGGCTTCTCACACACCGTGACAATTCTCTCATTTCCTATCCTCTGTTTCCCTTTCCTCTTCTCTCTGGTAAGTAAATCCGGGGAAACAGCCTACTGAACTTTTCTATCTAACATAATGAAAAGTTGTTCCTGGTTGCTTTTGCCTGATACAAAGACAAAAACTAAGGTAAAGCATTTATTTAAAAAACTGATTTTGATGCACTTCCATGCCTAATGATTGGCTGAGGTCTTATTTCAATCAAATGGTAATGAATCAGGCTTAAGAGTAACATAGATGTTTAATCTTTTGGTCATTACCACTCTGTTCAGATTAAAAAAATCACCATAATCTGCTAGCAGGTGTTGAACAATTTTGGTGGTGATGGAAGGAATAAAAAGATTAGAATAAACTTTGTATCTTATTAGCAGATTAGATTCACCTAAAATGAAAGAAACTAGATAAAGAAAAAAACTCAACAGAATGTTGCACAAACAACTGATAACATGTACATTTTCTCTGGTATCAGAAGGATATTTTTATTTGAATATTTATATTTATGAATATAGAAACATTGAGACCATGAATACTGGGTCAACTGAGCTTATTACTGTATATTGGAACTCTAGGTCATTTTTTATTATTGTTTGCACATAGCTGCACTTTTCAGAAATTTCACAAAGGACTTACGTACTTTTTTAAAGCAAAACAAAAATGCTGTTAGCTAAAAGAGGATGTGTAGTTTCAGCATTCCACACTGTTTAAAACTTGGCAAGACTCACTAAGTCTTAACTTTCACTGATAACAGTTTTATTTATAACAGGACTGGGCTGCTTTACTACTTTGTGTCAGGGAAAAAAATAAAAGAAAGAAAGAAAGAGATCACAAATCCCTTAGCATTTCATTTACTGATGAACTTCTCAAGTGCTTCTAATTTAGTCAGTCATTTTGCCAGTGCTGACCAGAGATTAGCAGGCTGATGAGTCAGGCAAGGTCTTCCTTTGGATCAGTGGAAAGGAAAACTTTTCTCCCATGGCAAAAAAGTATAGCACAGGCAAACCCTTAAGAGACTTAGAAGCTGTATTCACTTGAAGTCACCAGGGTTTCTTCAGCACTTAGACATCCCCTTTGCTTGAGAAGAAGTTTAATTTTCAAGACTTTTCTTCCATCTTTGATTCACACGTCTGAGATTTCACCAGTAGAATATTTTAATCAGCAGTTAAAACAGTGCTGATCTCAGGGAGTGTGCTTCTTTTTATACCTGAAGCATAAAATGCTCTTGTTAAAAATAAAAGCCTAGAGTTCTGCTTTATTTCTTAACCCTTCTGGAAAACCTCCTCTGAGCTCAATGTTCCATCATCTTCCAGTGAAAAGTCTCAGACTTGGTCTTGTCTCCAGCTTTGTCACTTTTACTTGACATATTTCAGCAAGTTGTCAAGTTCCCCAGACCTTGCAAATAATTATGATACTGTACACTAAACTGGATATAAAAGTTTCACATTATTATTGATTACTCACTGGAGATCCTTCTTCTCTTTCCCTTATATACAGATTCTCATTTCTCCTACTGGAGGGACACAAGCATCTCTCTACAGAAGGGCACTGAAATTATATAATAACAAGCCCCAATTGTGCGATTTACTAGGAAGAAGGGCTAATTTTCTTTTAGCTCATGCTCTTTTGTATTGGACTTACCTAACCATTGAATTTTTTTCCAAAGAAAATGTTTTTTAAATACCTTAATACATGGATTTAAGACGATCTATTTCAAAGATAAAGAATCTTCCAAGACTGAATTGCTTGGTTTTAACCCCAAAATGATGGGACATTAGGAATGGGATTTCCCTGGAAATCCACTCAAGCTGTTAGCCTAGCCATAGGAAGATGCTTAGTTTTCTCACTTTATCCAAGTGTCTCTCTGGTCTCGCTACAGGAAAGACAGATTTACTGTGCCTTATGGTCACCTTAAGGAGTCCCCAAATTATTCTGATTCTGGAGTGTTGGCACAGGACACAAATTCCAAAAATAACATGGAGGCTCCTAGAAGACTGAATTGCTGAGGATAATGGATCATGCTGAGAGTTCTTGAACAATACTATCATGTATTTCAGTGTTGAAAATAGTAACACCTTGTGTTTTCTAGTTCTACAACATTGTATGCTTAACAGACCAGTAAGGTTGATAAAAGCTGGTTCAGATACTTGATTTTAAGGAAGAGGACACAGAAATGAAGTTACATCACTTGGCTATAGTGATTCAATAAGTCAGGGAGAAAGGCTAAATTGTATACCAGGTTTGCTGGTTTTCTGTTTATTGCTTTTACCACACTACAAGGATCACATTTGGAGCTGCCCATCTAACTCAAAAGTGCCCCATAGCAGGAAGACATCTGCAGTTAGTCCAGGGGACATTTGCATTAACATCGCTAAGTAACATTGTTTAAGTGCTTATTGTATTTAGGTACTTATAATGGATTATGATATTTCCAGAGGCAAGATGTACCCAGATCTAATAAAAAAGAGGAAAAAAAAGAGTGCAGTGAATTATATCAAGCACTTTGGGATTAATGCTTTTTAGGTTTTTTTTTTCCTTCTTTTGATTGTCTACACATTCCTTAACTTATTTAGGATGATTCCACTACTTTGAGTTTTCTAGACTTGCTAATAATATCACCCAAATCTTTAGACTGAACTATATATTATTATTTTTTAAGAGATATCAGCTATATGGATTCTGTGACATAGCTATTTTTGTGTCTTTTAAAATTTATCTCACAAAACTTAATTGAAATTATTCAGACTATAAAACTGTACATTATAATAAATGTCTAAGATGGTGGCACATAAAAGCACATGTATTTTAAGTATGCTGTCACTGTTCTGCATAACTTACACAGAAAAGGAAGAAACAAGCCTTTTACTTCTACTAGCACGCATAGTTACAAGAGCACTGGGCACTAAAAGTGTTATATATTCATGATTTTGGGCTTATGGCATGATTTTAAATCTTATAAACTGGTGTCTAGAAATCATATGACTTTTTCATTTTTGTACAAAACAGTAAAAAACAGTATGTCTTTTTTTGCAGAAAAAAGTCAGACTATACTTTCAAATACATATTTTATGACTTCCTGTTGTGGTCGAGTGCTAACTAGACTTGGTTATAAGCAAATGACTAATGTGGGTTTAAATTGGTTTACTATTAAGTGACTAGATGACTTCTAGAGCTTTTATTAATCCATTTTGGAAATAATTTGGGAAAATCATATAACCTAAAAAATTAAAAGTATGATGCATACATATGAAAATTATATAAGATTTCTCTTGACAATTTGGTAAAAAAAAATTAACTTCCAACTAGTTAATATAGAGTTTAAGAGTAAATTAATGTGATATTTTACAAAAACAAGGGTCAATATTTAATATTCTTTAAGGTCAGTATCAAACATCTGAGAGAATAGATTATGAAACAACGCTTGAACAATCAGTTGAATGCTTAAATATTCTTTTCAGAGCATGCACTAAAATAAACATTTACTTCATTAAAAATGAAATGTTTCTTACATTAAAATTAAATATGAATGTTCATGAGTATCTTACCTTTTCATGGGGACTACATAAAGACCAATTAAAGCCAATTAATCTGTCAGGTTATAAATATATTGATGAAAGAAATTGAAGATGTTACAAATAAATAAAATATATCCAAAGTTCATGGATTTGAAGAATCACTATTGCTAAAGTATCCATAATAACCAAAGTGATCTGCAGATTCAATGCAGCCCCTATTACATTCTTAATGCTTTCAGAAATAGAAAGAATTCTAATATTCACATGAAACCAAAAAGATCTTCAAAGTCAAAAGCAATTTTGATCAAGAACAAAGCTGAGAAGTGTCAGATTTCCTGATTTCAGATTATGTTACAAAGCTATCATGATTGAAACAGTAAGGTACTGGTACAAAAAATTAACAGATCAATGTAACAGAATGCAGGAGTAAGACATAAAACCATACGTATACAGTCAACTAAATTTGGATTTAGTTGCCAAAGATGTAAAATAAGAAAAGAGTAGAATTTTCAATAGAGTTGGAAAGCTGTATATTTTCATGCACAAGAATGAAATTGGACTCACATTTTATACCATACAAGCAAACTCAACTCAAATGGATTAAAGATATAAATACAAAAATCTGAAACCATAAAACTCTTAGAAGAAAAGAGTGAAAATCGATCTGCCTTGCAATTTAGGGAGCCAAGAGCCTCAGGGGAGTTAGGACCCTGTGAGGTGAGCTCTACTACCCCAAGGGGGGCTTGTGGAGAGCTGGTGACCTGCATTCCGGGCAATTGAGCTTCTGGCTAGCTACTGGGTACACTGGACCAAGTCCCGGAAGCTCCACCACATTAGTGCACCATGCCCAGTTGCCTTCTCTCAGTTCAGGAGGCAGAGGCTGAGCTGGAGGACTGACAACCCAGTTTGGGCTGGGCTGGGGAGAGCTTAAAACCAGCACTCCAAGCGGTTGAGATCATACCCATCCCCTAGGACACGGGACTGTGGCCTGAGGTTCCGCGGGCCCCAGTGCACAGGGCACAGCTTCTGCCTTTCAATTTAGGGAGGCAAGAGCCTGTAGGGGAGCCAGCGCTGCTCCAGGAAATGAGGGTGCAGGAGGTAATTCACCACACATCCAGAGGAAGCTTTGGGACACCACTCAAAGCAAGGAAATAAAGAAAAATGACAAAAGGAAAGAACAAAAGGCAGGCTCAAATCTCCAGCCCACCCCAAGAAAGCTTAGGAGCCATGTACATGGAAGAAAATATAAGCTGTACACCTGAAATGACTGAAATGATATCAACTGAAATAAAGAAGCAACTAGGGGAAGCTACAGAGAAATTCAAATCAGAAATAATAGCCCGGGTAAAAGAAGAAATGATAAAAGTAGTGAAAGAAATAGTGAAGACATCCAGTGAAGACACAGCTAAAAAATTAGAATAACAAAGCAAACAGATAGAATCCTTTAATGAACACTATAAGAAACAAACAGAATACATCAACCAGATTCAAAGAGATATACAGGAAATCAAAAATGCTATTGAAAGTTGCCAAAACGGCCTCAACAAAAGTGAAGATAGAATTTCAGACCTCGAAGATAAGATTGCAGACAGTGAACAGGAAAGGAAAGATCTTTTAAAAATAACAAAGAATCAGGAAATAACAATGCAACAGCTGCAAGATGATGCAAAGAAAAGTAACATAAGATTAATAGGGATAAATGAAAAAGAAGGGGATAGCCCAAATGATATCAAGAGGCTATTTACAGAAGTAATAGCTGAAAACTTACCAAACAAGAGAAGAGAAACTGATATTTGGATCAGTGAATCATATAGAACTCCAAACAGCCATAACCAAAATAAAACTACACCCAGACACATAATAATCACCATCCTAGAAATCCACCATAAGAACAGAATACTAAAAGCTGTTAGAGAGAAAAGACAGATCACCTATAAAGGAAAGCCTATCAGAATCACAGCAAACTTCTCAACACAAACAATGAAGTCAAGAAGAGCATGGAATGAAGTATTTCAGATCCTAAAGGAAAATCACTTCCAACCCAGACCGACGTACCCTGAAAAACTGTCCTTCAAAATGGATGGAGAAATGAGATACTTCCATGACAAAGAACAGCTGAAGAACTTCATGACCACCAAACCAACCCTACAAAGAATAATAAGGATATTCTAGACACACATAGGATAAAACCGCCAGGCAAGGCAGATAATTTTTTTTGCAAGGCAGATAATTAAACAGAATTCAGAGATAAGGATACAACAGCAGAAAGATAACATGTCAACAATAAACCAATATATATATCAGTTACAACCATTAATGTAAATGGCCGCAACTCACCGATCAAAAGAAACAGACTGGCAGAATGGATCAAGAAACAACATCCAACCATATGATGTCTATAAGAAACCTATCTAACCCAAAAGGACACTCATAGACTGAGAGTCAAAGGATGGAAAACAATACTTCATGAAACAGGAAACCAAAAAAAAATCAGGAGAAACAATCCTGTTTGCAGACAATGTGAATTTCAAACAAGAATGATCCAAAGAGATTAAGAAGGTCATGACATACTAGTTAGGGGAAAACTTCAAGAGGAAGAGAAAACAATCTTAAATAGATATGCACCAAATTCCAGAGCACTCAGCTATATAAAGCAAATACTAACAGAAATGAAAAATCAAATAATCAATAACACAATTATAACAGGAGACTTTATAACACACCATTGACACAAAGGGACAGATCAACTAGAGAGAAAATCAGCAAAGACATAACAGGACTGAATCACACCTGTGAACAAATGGACTTGATAGACGTATACATAGTGTTCCATCCAACAACATCAGAATATACCTTCTTCTCAGCAGTACATGGGACATTCTCTAAAATAGACCACATACTAGCCCACAAAACATATTTAAGTAAATACAAAAGAATTGAAATTATGCCATGCATATTATCAGATCAGAGTGCCATGAAACTAGAAATTAACAATAAAAGCAACTGCAAAAACCTCACAAACACATGGAAACTGAGTAATACACTCTTGAGCAACCAGTGGGTCACAGAGGAAATTAAAGAAGAAATTAAACAATATCTACAAGGAAATGAAAAAACAAACACAACTTACTGGATTTTGTGGGATGCAATGAAAGCAGGCCTCAGAGGAAAATTTATTGCATTGAGTTCCCACAGCAGGAAGACAGAATGAACACAAATAAACAACCTGATGCTACAACTCAAACATCTAGAAAAAGAAGAGCAAGCCAAACCCAAGGCCAAAAGAAGGGAGGAAATTATAAAGATCAGAGCACAAATTAATACAATAGAGACTAAGAAAACAGTACAAAGGATCAATGAATCAAAGAGTTGGTTCTTTGAAAGAATAAATAAAATTGATAAGCCCCTGGCCAACCTTATTAAAAAAAGGAAAGAAAAAACTCAAATTCATGCCATAAGAAATGAAAAAGGTGAAATTTCTATAGACTCAGTGGAAATACAGAAGATCATCAGCACCTATTTTGAAAATCTCTACTCTTATAGGTTCAATAACACTAAAGAAATAGACAGATTCCTAGATATATATGAGCTACCAAAACCGGTAGTAGGAAGATGTAAAACTGCTGAATAACCCAATTTCTATTAATGAAATTGAAAATGTAATTAAGTCCTTGCCAACAAAGAAGAGTCCAGGCCTAGATGGATTCACTGCAAAATTCTACAAGAAATACAAAGAAGACTTAATTCCAACACTTCTGAAACTCTTCAATGAAATCAAAAGGGAAGCAATTCTTCCTAAGTCATTCCTGGAAGCAAATATCACTCTAGTACCAAAATCAGAGAGAGACCAACTAAAAAACAGAACTCTAGGCCAATCTCCCTAATGAACATAGATGCAAAAATTCTCAATAAAATGTTGGCAAATAGGATGGAGCACATCATCAAGAAGATTATACACCAGGACCAAGTGGGATTTATCCCAGGAATGCAGGGATGATTCAAAATACATAAATCAATAAATGTAATCCACCATATTAATAGAGCCAAAAGGAAGAACCACATTATCATCTCTATAGATGCAGAAAAAGCTTTTGATAAGGTCCAACACTCATCCATGATAAGAACCTTACAGAGAATTGGATTAGATGGTCTTTACCTCAATATGGTAAAGGCCATCTATGACAAACCAACAGCCAGCATCATATTAAATGGTCAAAAACTGAAAGCCTTTACCTTAAAATCAGGCACCAGACAAGGATGTCCCCTGTCACCGCTCCTACTCAACATAGTACTGGAAATACTAGCCAGAGCAATAAGACAGGAAAGAGAAATAAAAGGAGTAAAGATAGGAAAAGAGGAAGTTAAATTATCATTATTTGCAGATGACATGATACTTTATATAAAAGACCCCCAAAACTCTATTGAAAGACTCCTAGATATAATAAATAAATTGACCAAGGTAGCTGGATTCAAAGTCAATAATCAAAAATCAATAGCATTTCTATACACTAACAAAAAAATACTGAGAGAGAAATAAGAGAAGCCACGCCCTTCACAGTAGCATCCAAAAAAATGAAACACTTAGGAATTAATCTCATGAAAGAAGTAAAAGAGCTACACAAGGAAAATTATAATACCCTGAAGAAGGAAATCAAAGAGGACCTCAGAAAATGGAAAGGCATCCACTGTTCATGGGTAGGATGAACAAACATTGTGAAAATGGCCATTCTCCCAAAATTACTATACAGATTCAATGCCATCCCAATCAAAATACCACTAACATACCTGATAGATCTAGAGAAATCACTCCTAAAATTCATCTGGAACCAAAAGAGACCTAGAATAGCAAAGGCAATTCTAAGCAACAAAGGCAAGGCAGGAGGCTTCACAATCCCCAACTTGAAATTATAGTACAAAGCTACAGTAATAAAATCAACATGGTACTGAAATAAAAACAGACCTGAAGATCAGTGGAATAGATTGGAAGATAAAACCACAACCACAGACTCACTCAACCACCTTATCTTTGATAAAGGAGCCAAACATGTTGATTGGAAGAATGACAGTCTCTTCAACAAATGGTGCTGGAAAAATTGGCTATCTATATGCAGAAGACTAAAACTAGACCCAAGCCTATCACCATGTACTAAGCTAAAATTTAAATGGATCAAAGATCTAAATACTAAAACAGAAACACTAAATCTTCTGGAAGACAAAGTAGGTAAAAATCTCAAAGATATAGGGGTAGGAAGAGAATTCATGAACAAGAATCAAACTACACGGGAAATAATTCCCAGAATCAATAACTGGGACCACATCTTATTAAAGAGTTTGCATGTCAAAAGAGGTTTCCAGTAGAGTGAAAAGAAAACCCAGAATTTGGGAAAAATCTTCATGGACAGTCCCTCAGACAAAGGACTTCTGTCTAAAACTTATAAAGAATTTAAAAAAAATATCAGACCCTTGAAGTTCAAAGACCCAATCCAAAAATGGCCATCTGAAATGAATACACAGTTCTCAGATGAAGAAATACGAATGGCAAATAAATACATGAAAAAATGCTCATCATCATTAGTCATGAGAGAAATGCAAATTAAAACTACACTGAGATTCCATCTCACTCCAGAAAGAATGGCCAGGTTAGAAAATGATACCAACAACAAGTGTTGGAGAGCCTTTTGGAAAAGGGAACTCTTCTACACTGTTGGTGGAAGTGTAGACTGGTGCAACCACTGTGGAGGTCAGTCTGGAGGTTCCTCAAAAAGCTGGATCTGGAGGTCCCATTTGACCCAGCTTTTCCACTTGTAGGTATATTCTCAGAAGATCTGAAAACATCATACCACAGTAATATATGTGCACCCATGTTTATAGCAACACAATTTGTAATACCCAGATCTTGGAAACAACCTAAGTGCCCATCAACTGAGGAATGGATAAGTTGTGGTATTTTTGTACAATGGAGTACTACTCAGCTATAAAGAATGATCACATTGAGATATTTATAAATAAATGGACACAACTTGAGACCATACTCGTACGTGAAATAAACCAAACTCACATGTGTAAATACCGTATAGTCTCCCTAGTATGAGAGTTGGTAAGAATACATAAGATTTTATGGTAATCATGAGTACACATCTCATAGCTTTGAAGCCTTTCAATGTTTTCATTCATTGGTTGGAATGGTTTTATTGTTTTTTTTTTTTACTTTATTATGTGTGATGGTATGAACAGCTGTTTTGAAGAAAACAAAACATTGTGCCAGCTATTGCTGATTTAATGTCATCTTTCTTGGAAGTCCTACCATGCTTCTATTCTTTTATTACCATTGGTTCTATCATGTTGCATCTTATTGGGATTTGAATATGTGTGATAGTATGAACAAATTTTTTATCAAAATGAGATGTTATAGTATCCATTGATCATTCTGTGCTATTCAGTTCAGAATGCCCTGTAATTCTTTCATTCCTTGAATGGTTTTATACTATTTTGTTATGTTTGATATTATTGTATTTGAAGTTAAGCTCAACTATAGCAGAGAAAGAGATTTTGTGATAGCTACTGTTAATGTCTGGTTGTCTTAGTGTAAAGTACTGTGTTGCCTATATTGTCCTGTTCTGATCCGCTCTGTTCTGCCCTCTTTTGTTTTATTCTCTTTAAAATAAAAAAAAAGAAAACAGTGAAAATCTCCTTGAAATTGGTCTAGGCAATAATTTTTGCATGTGACATCAAAACACAGTCAACAGAAACAAGAACCCAAAAGAATAAGAAAAACAAAACCAAAAAAGTTTACCTCTAAAAAGCGTCCACCCCTGTTTGGATCGAAAGTCTGCGCAGACCTGCATCTCGGCGTGACTGTTTGGGACTGGTCGGCCCACCCTCCATCCACAGGGAAATGCCTGGAGACCAGCATCTGGGCCAGGTCTGTTTGGGCCCATAGCCCTGCACTTCACCCCCAGGAAGTCTCCCAGAAAGCAGCATCTCGGCCTGTCTCTTTGGGACCCGAGCCTCTTGGACCCGCAGAGTGGCCTGGGCTGTATGGATCGAAAGTCTGCGCAGACCTGCATCTCGGCGCGACTGTTTGGGACTGCCCTTCATCCGCAGGGAACTGCCTGGAGACTGGCATCTGGGCCAGGTCTGTTTGGGCCCGTAGCCCCGCCCTTTGCCCCCAGGAAGTCTCCCAGAAAGCAGCATCGCGGCCTGTCTCGTTGGGACCCAAACATCTCGGACTTGCAGAGTGGCCCGGGCTGTTTGGATTGGGAATATTGTGGAGACTGGCATCTAGGCTAGGTCTGCTTGGGACGGGGAACTTTTCAGAAACCAACATTCTGGCCTGACTCTTTGGGACCTGTAGGCCCTTCACTCGCAGGGAACCTCCTGGAGACCTGCCTGGGGCAACGCATGGTGGCCTGGCCTGCCTGAGATTCCTCAGGCTCCTGGGTGGCCACACCCAGCATTTGCCTTACAACTTAGGGAGCCAGGAGCCCACAGAGGGGAGTTAGGGCCCTGTGAGGAAGCCAAGAGCCTGTGGGGGAGCCACTGCCCCTCCAGGAACTGAGGGTGTAAGAGGTAATTCACCACACATGCAGAGAAAGCTTTGGAACACCGCTCAAAGTAAAGAAATATAGAAAAATGACAAAAGGAAAGACCAAAAGGCAGGCTCAAAGCCCTAGCCCTCCCCAAGAAAGCTTAGAAGCTGTGTACATAGAAGAAAAAAGAAGCCATACACCTGAAATGTCTGAAATGATATCAAATGAAATAAATATGCAAATAGGGAAAGCTAT
>PVJX010020048.1:0-33924 GCA_004027295.1 Dolichotis patagonum
AGGGTCCCTCTCCTGCTACCTACTGGTGGCCATCTTTGCTCCACCCCCTAGAACTTATAAAGAATTAAAAAAAATCAGGCCCTCAAAAATTCAAAGACACAATCCAAAAATGGGCATCAGAAATGAATACACAGTTCTCAGATGAAGAAATACGAATGGCAAATAAATACATGAAAAAATGTTCATCATCATTAGTCATGAGAGAAATGCAAATTAAAACCACACTGAGATTCCATCTCACCCCAGAAAAAATTGCCAGGATAGAAAAAACTACCAACAACAAGTGTTGGAGAGGCTGTGGGGAAAAAGGAACTCTTCTGCACTATTGGTGGGAGTGTAGACTGGTGCAACCACTGTGGAGATCAGTCTGGAGATTCTTCAAAAAGCTGGGTTTGGAAGTCCCATTTGACCCAGCTATTCTATTTCTAGGCATATTCCAAGAACTGAAAACATCATACCACAGTGATATATATGCACCCATGTTTATAGCAGCACAATTTGTAATAGCCAGAAACAAGCTAAGTGCCCATCAACTAAGGAATGGATTAAAAAGTTGTGGCATTTTTATACAATGGAGTACTACTCAGCTATAAAGAATGATCACATTGAGATATTTATAAATAAATGGACACAACTCGAGACCATACTCATAAGCCAAATAAACCAAACTCACATATGTAAATACCGTATAGTCTCCCTAGTATGAGAGTTGGTAAGAGTATATAAGATTTTATGGTAATCATGATTTCCCATTTCATTGCTTTGAAGCCTTTCAATGTTTTTATTCAGCAGTTGGAATGGTTTTATTTGACTTTATTATGTGTGATGGTATGAACAGCTGTTTTGAAGAAAACAAAACATTATGGCAGCCATTGCTGATTTAATATCTTGCTTAGAAGTCCTACCATGCTTTTACTCTGCTATGCCATTGGTTCTATCATGTTTTGTCTTATTGGGATTTTAATATATGTGATAGTATAAACAAATTTTTTATTGAAAATGAGTTATTATAGTAGCCATTGATCATTCTCTGTTATTCGGTTCAGAATGTCCTGTAAATCTTTCATTCTCTTGAAAAGTTTTATACTATTGTGTTATGTTTGATATTATTGTATTTAAAACTATGCTCAACTATAGCAGAGAAAAAGATATTTTGATAGCTACTGTTAATGTCCGGTTGTCATATTGTAAAGTGTTGTGTTGCTTATGTTGTTCTGTTCTGAACTGCTTTGTTCTGCCCTCTTTTGTTTTATTCTCTTTAAAATAAAAAAAAATCAAGGTATAAGTTTTAAGCACATTACATAGAGGAAGAATGAGAGTCTTGATAGATTTCAGTTCTTTTGTATGTTCAGAAAAGAACAGTTTCAATTCATAGTCATAAATAATGAAATTATCTCTATGTTACAGGTGAGTACAGTGACATCCAGAGTGGTTAATAGCATAACATTTTAATTTTCCCAGAATGTTAGACCCAGTCTCTGGACCTAAAGCATGTATTCTCCCCTCGTGTCATACGAGTTATGTAAAGCCAGCATACCTGACCACTGAAGCTACACTTCACTAAGGCAGGCACGTCAGTGTTGTGCATTTGCCTCTTCCTCTAGGAATGTGTGAATTGGTGAGACTCTGAGCTCAGTATTTACAGTTGGGACTGTATTAACAACACAGCTCTAACCACGATTAAGCACCCCAGCTCTTGAATAGCTATCATTTCCATGCTCCAAACCAAACTCACCATGTCTCGCATCCCTCTCACCTCAGTTACCATTAGTCTAAACATCCCACGTGGATGAACATACAAGGTCAGTAAACAGAATGAAATACTTAAAATTTTTAAAAATATATTATACTAAAGAACACATTACCATTAACTCACTTCCCCCTCATTTACAACACACTTATCCCATATTCTTGCCACTTTCTGAAGGAGTGGGGGGGGGAGTCTTATTTCATGATCATCTTTAATTGTACTGTCATGGCTCCCTTGACATCCTGAATCATTCCAGATCTTTACCTTCTTTGGTCATTTTGACTTTGGGGAAGAGTCAGGAGTCACACTGGTTAAGATCTAGTGAATAAGGTGCATGAGGACATTGTAATGTTTTACGAACCTGCGTTTGTGTTGGATGGTACTTGGCAGCAGTATTCATTTTATTTTTGCTTACACTTTATAAAGACATAAAAGAGAACTTCCAGAACAGCTGCAGAGTGGCAGAAGCAAGAGTGAGTATTTGAGGGGGAATAAAACATCTCTCGCTGTCTGGTAGATGTCTTCCATCTATCCTTCCCGCCCACCTATGCTAATGCTGTGATCATCTTATGACCCTACTAAGAATTGTCGTACCATTGTTTTTCACTCTCCATCACACTGCTGGTCATTTTAGCTCCCTCCTGAGCACCCCATATGACACAGGCACTGTGCTCTCCCCCTTATTCACACCCTTACAGGCATAGCCCCACTCTCTCTCTGCTGCATTCAGCAGGCACTGCATTAACCCTGACCAAACTCACAGACTCAGTAAGTATTGCTGATTAAGTAAGTACTCATCCACAGTAAATGGCCTGTATTTATCTATGACCACAGATCTTCATGTGCACTAAAAATTACACAGTGGCACTAGTTTGCCTATTAGGTTAAATTTTCCTCTTTTCAAAAATGTCTGTTTCGTGTTTTGTCTGATTGTTAGATTTTGCATGCCAACTTCACCAGGCTACACAGTACTCACATATTTGGTTAAACAATATTCTAGATTGGATTAAATAATATTTTCTGAGAGTATTAATGCGCTTCATGTTACATTTCATTTGGTAGACTGGGTGAAGCACACTATTCCCCCCAGGTATGGGGACCTCAACCAACCTATTGAGGAGAGAGTCATTCTTTAGTATCCACAGAAGTTTAGTCTCACGACCCTCCACAGATATCTAAATTTAAAGACACTTAAGCCCTTTTAAAAAATGCTGTGGTATTTGCATATAACCTATACGCATTCTCTGTATTTGGTAAATTATCTCTTGGTTATTTATATCTAATAGAGTACAGATCATATGCGCATAATTGTTATGCTTCATTGTGCGTAGGATGATGGCAAAGGAAAAAGTCTATATTCAGTACAGATAAATTTTTTCCAAATACTTTTAACCTGCAGTTGGTTGATTCCATGGATACAAAACCCACAAATATAGAGACTGACTATATATAAAACTTACTGGTTCTTTTCTCCGGAGAAACTAAACTGATGTACCTTGGCTCTACTCAAATCCTCAGCTAAGTTTCATCTCCTTCTTGACTTTTGAGTGAGTTTTGCTGTATGCTTCATTATAAAGGTAGATGCATCAGAACTGCTGCATATTTATACTACCAGTTCCAACATCTTACTCATATTTGTTATCACATACTCCGTCTTGCTGTATGTAAATGGAAGCAATGTTTTCACTTTCATGAATACATCTTCTACTTGTACCCTGAATCCAAGCTTTTCTCACTTCCCAAAAGTATAGGTTTTAAGGGACAACAACAGCCAACTGAAGTCTCTGCATTCTCTATGCTTCAGCAGTGCCATCCTGACAAACTGTCCTGCACCTTCCCTTGGTTATGCCTCCTCGGCCTCTCCTCGTGACTCCTTATTCTGTTGCAGCACCAATGGTAAAGCATTTCAAGGAACTGTTTTTGTTTCTCTCTTTTCTACCTATAATCTTTTAGATGATCTTATCCAGTTTCAAATACAATCTATATGCTAATGAAATAGTTTATATTTCAAGCCAAAAACTCCTCCTGAGTTTCAAACTGCTAGATCCAACTGCCTTGAAATCTCACTTGGCTATTCGAAGATACCCAATCTAATTCTAAAGATAGCAAGACCCAAACAGAACTATTGGTTTTCTCTAAAAATATGGCTTTCCACTGTTATCTATGCCTTTTCCACCTCAGTAAATGGCACTATCATCTACCTAGTTACTCAAGCTCAAAATCTGCAAGTCAATCTTAAATTCTTTGTTATCCTCACCACCCTTATATGCAATTCATCAGCATGATATTTGGTTTTGCCTTCTAAAATGCATACCAGTTTTGACAAATTCCTAACATTTCCATGACTACAATTGGTCAAACTGCTCTGCTTGGATTGTTGCATTAGCCTATTATTTTGTGCCTCTGCTTTTAATTCCGTATGGCCCCAGATCCAGGTAGTCATGAGTAATCTGTCTGAAACACAATTTATATCATATCACTCAGTACTCCTCTCACCAGACCATATGTGCAGACACATATACTTCATCATTACATGTTTATTACTGCTTAAATCTTTCCCACAGCTTCCCATTAAATAAAATCATAACTTGCATGGTTGGGGCTATAGATTAGTGGTAAACCTCCTGCCTAGCATATATTAGGTCCTAGGTTCAATGCTCAGCACTGAGAAGGAAAGTGTAACTTCTCACTGCGGCCTGTAAGACTCTATCTTGGGTCCTTCCTCCCTCTCAGATGCCATGTCTTCCCAATATACCCCGTGAACACTGTGCAATTGCCACACAGATATTCTTTGTGTACCTGAGATTAGCCTCATGCCTTTCAGTGTCCTTACGTTTGCTGTGTCTTCTGTCTCAGTTGCCTTCTTCCAAATACTTACAAACTGCCCCTCTCCATTAGATTTTACTTCCTAAAGGAAGTGAATCTACTTGTGCACCAACACACATACACACACACACTCACACACATACACACACACACTCACACACATGCACACACACACTCTCACAGTCACCCTATGTTATGTTACTTCCTTCATAGTATTTGTTAGGATTTAAAATTAACTTCCTATTTGTCTTTGCTTCTTGTCTTTTCCCCCAAAAAAGCATATAGGTTCCCTAAAGACAGGGTGTTTTATTCAGGCAGTTGCTGTATTTCCAGGACCTAACTGAGAAGAGTGTCCTGCATCAAGATGTCACAAAATAAACTGATTTTGACTGGTCACAGGAGAAAAAAATGTGTCAACTTCAAAAGAAAATGGTCTATTGTGATACAGTTGTAAAATTCTAAAGTGTAGGGCTGTCACATGGTTAATGAAGAGAAATCTGAGCCAGGTAAATACAGAAGAAAAGGAAGAGTGGTTATGAGGGAGACAATTAATATTGTTTGAATAGGGCTGCAAACAGAAATACAGTTTAAAGAGACACTGAACCAAACAAAATAAGGTAACAAGCTATTGGCTTTAGATTCTCTTGAAAGACTTTTGAGTAGAGAAATATGTATTGTTGTATATGGGGCTGTGGAAAAGTGCTAGTGGTACTAAGGGATTGTTAGCATAGCAGAAAAATGTTGTCAAAGGTCATTAGGAAAGGACCACGGCCACAGAAATATCAAAGACATGGTTGGAAGATAGTGATCTAGAAGAAACCATAACTTTAAGACATATTAGTAGAGATACAGCTTGAATTCACTTTCCAGGTCACTATTCACAACTTTTAAGAAATTTCCACCTTTCTCTCTTTCTTAAATATAAGGAATGATCCCATAGGAGTCTCTGAAAATGAAAAAGTTGACTACCCTTTAGTATTTGAACTTCAAAGTAGTGATCAATTAGTTTATTAATAATCAGATAATTGAGCAGGGGGTTCTTGAATAAGATGAAAGGTAGAAATAACCAGCAGGACAATTTTAAGAACCATCTCTCAGTTTTATAAACTAATCCTCCTCTAATGGCCCTTTTTAATATAATTTATAGTTTCATCATTACCCTTTTTGTATTAGTAATTATTTCTAAAATACCAAAGAACCATCTTTTTTTTCAAGGTCCTTCCCCTAGTCTGATTTACAATCTAGCTCAAGTTGGACTCTGTCTTTCTGAGGTTTGACATTTCAAAATATTTATTGCTCTTTTACATTAATGCCTTTCTCATGAATCTGAAGGTGACCGTTATTCCTTTCATCGTGTTGTAATTAAATGGATCAACTATTGCTTTATTATTTCCACTATTTGTCTGCACAGCACATTAAAACTTTCAGATGAGAAAGTGATATTGAGCACTGTGTGAACTATAACAAACAAATATTTCCGAAAATATAAGGTCCTCTTGATACATTGCGAAAGAAGCTGTTCCAAGCGAAAGCACAAAATCTTTAATATTTTATTGATCAGATCTAAACCTTCTGCCCAAAGTGGCAATTAAATTTCAATTAAACTGACTGAAAGCATCATATTAAATTTCAGCACTTTACGAGCTATCAGATAATGCTGCAGGACAAATCTTTAGTATGATCACACTCTTTTCAAATTATATTATCCTGTTCATTCACAATAAAAGTGACAGTTTTAGGTATACTTTCAATATTTCTTGAATATAAACCCTCTAATGAACACATTTTATTGCCTTTAAATCAATTATTATTGGATATTTTAATAAAGTGAATTGAGCACTTTGTTTTACACACTGCTTAGAAGTTATTATATTTTGCAGGCTTCACAGCAAAGAACTGAATCACAGAGAAAGAAATGGCCAAATATCTGACAGCATAGGAGAAATAGAACAAGCTACTTAGGAGAGGACTTCCCATCTTACTCTGTGGCATTTAATGATATATAATAATTAGCATGAGATTAATTTCTTTTTTACTTTTGCAATTCAGGCCAAAGTTCTATAAATACCTTGAATTGCAACAGGAAACTGTTAGAAATTACAGAGTCGTAGTGTGTGATGCTTTTTATACTCTATAAAGAAAATTAAAAGTTTTAAATTTTTGTTTTTGCCTCCTATGCCCTTTGTATTTGTGATTTATGATATCATATTTAAGTTTTTCAAGACAAAGTCCGTGTTAACTGTTGTCCGGGTTTGCGGCCATCTGAATGATATAAATGGGATTCTGATGCAATTGTTTTTTTTTTTATTTTTCCACTCTTAGGATTAATCTAGATCCTGTATTTCAGCATATAGCCAAGGTGGTCAGTCCTGATTGCCAAGATGAACAAAAATGAATGCTTCTGCTCTGTGCTGTTCAGATCACTTGCACACTCTTATACCACCCCATCCTCACTTCATACAAAGCCCGGGGTATCGGCCCAATCTCTTGCACATATATATATCATTAACATCCAAACTTGACAAGCGTGATGTCGGAACACACTCAGAGAGAGGAGATTTGGTAAGAAAATGCCTTCCACTTTAAAAGAATCTGCCCGCACTGAAGACTCTACCCTTTGTAGCTTTGTGACTACAGTGATGCCTTTATTGCCAGAGTTGAAAGGATACTATAATAGCTTTAGTATAATTCATTGAAGTGTATTAAATTAAAATTTAGATGAAAATCATGATTTCTTATTGAAATGATTCAATTCGATTATGGTCCCTGAATTTGAGTAATTGACTCTCAGAGCTACAAGGACTTTAACAAGTCATTAGAACTACCCCCGAGTAGGACTGAATTAAGAAACCAATCGCAAGGCTGTTCATGGATACGGCATTCATTTATAAGGAATGCTGGAACATCATTTCAGTAAGTGTTGGCTAGATAACTCTGGCTCCCATACAAAACTCATTTAGTGGTTAAACAACCAATTGCCCACTTCCTCCCGAAGCAGACAACAGCTCCCAGTCCCAATTCTAGGAACACTCCTTTCCTTTGCTGTTCTTACAATGGAATCTGGCCTGTGTCAGCTGGAATTAGTCAGGTATAGTCAACTATTATTGTTTACCAGAATGTGTGCTATAAAATGTACTTCTTGATAAAAGCATATGTGGTTCAAAACCAGTGGAAGAAATTTGAAAGAGGCAGGGATGGTGGCACATGCCTGAAACTCCAGCACTCAGGAGGCTGAGCCAGGACGATCACGAATTTGAGGCCAGTCTGGCCATATGGTAAGACTCTGTCTCAAAAAATCAAAAAAAATTGTAATAAGAAGTACTTTTTCTATTTCAGATTATTGATTGTACTTTGGGCAGTGAACATGAATTAATAAGACACTGGTCCATATATGATATTTATTAAGATAAAAACCAATTTCACCTGCACTCACATTCTGAAAAAACTCAAAGAAGCATGTCAAATAATATTCTACCTATGTTATTCCTCATAGAACACAAACACTGTATAGAAATGGGAGCTATTGGTACATTCTAAATGAAAATAATTCTTAACTAGCAAAACTCCGTACATAAAACTGAAGCCTTAATTACAGATTCAGACCATGTATTTTGTCCCCATTTTAGTTAAATAGCTAAACAGTTACAACAGGCAACCCCGGAGACGCTCACTATCGCATGCAAATAACTGCATGGGTTACACTGGCACAGCAGTAGTGCTAAAGATGGGTGGTGTGGCTTCTGGTAGGCTATTTTTTTTTAAGCACACCAAGAAAATCAAGACCCTACCCACCCGGACCTCCTCAGACGAAGATGACTGAGGGAGGAAAGCCAGGTGCCCTTCATAACACATAGCCAGGCCCTCTGAGACTGCAGACCATTCAGGGTGAGCCACTGAGGTGAGAGAACACACTAAGAGTCCTACATGTAGTGAGTTTTGTCTAAAAATACCGTAGTACTTGAACTTGGTTCTTTCCACAAGTCTGGTCACAAATCAGGTTGGATGAGAAGTGAATCAAATTCAATAGTTAGGTTTAATGATTGAACTTATGAATTAATTTCTTGCCCTGTTCAGTTTTCAGACAGAATGGGGAAGAGAACTGAGCTTGTGAACTGAGGTACCGCTGGAGGAAAGTTAATCTTCATTACTCTTAATCTCAATATGCAGTTTGACCCTAACAACTGCACTAAGACATGGGTCACAATACAAGAGGGAAACTCAGCAAGCCCAGATGTCACAGGCAGGGAAGACCCGCGAGCACGTCTGTACATGCTTGCTCTCAGCCTTCCCCAACACGTAGCTCCTGACATTTACCTTGTTAGACAGGCTATCTGAGAACATTACCTAGTTTATACTAAACAAGTTTTTGGGTTATTAGTTTGCAGCACTGGGGATTGGACCTAGGGCTTTTGCACTGAGCTACATCTTCAGCCCTTTTTTGTTTTTTATTTTGAGACAAGATCTCACTAAGTCTAAACTCACAGTGCTCCTCCCTCCCTCTCTAAGTGCTGAGATCACAGGTATGCACCACTACTTTTGACTTAACATAGTCTTAAAAGAAAAGCTGGCATAAAGTTATGTTAGTGATCCCAGCACATCTCTTACTCCAAAATCAAGTGCTTCATCATCATTTATACTACTGGCTAAAACAATAACTGGATCTATAAAAATCCAAAGAAAAAAGTTTAAATTTATGAGGATGATTATTGGATTCATATCCACAACCACTAATAATGGCCTTCATCCAATTCAGGCAACTAATATTAAGCATCTACAGTATCCTGGGCCCAGGGGAGAAAAGGGGAAATCTACAGACAGTCTTGGTATTAATGAGGAGAGGAAAAAAAAGATGCATCACAAACCAAATATGTAAATTATATAGCTTCTCAAGGGTAACAGCAGAAAAATGAAGCAATCAGGGGACTGGGAAATGTCAGGGAAGGGTTTGTAATTTAAATAAGATGGCCAGGGAAGGCCTCATTGAGAATATGATATGCCATCAGTAAGACTATCAAAACTAAGCAGCCACCATTTAAAAACAAATTTTACATTTTGAAAGTGGAGGAGCTGATGTGCTTTAAAAACGAAGTTCTACTTTAAAATTTTTAGGCACATTTCAAAATTAGTTCATCCATCTACATACTTAATTTTGTGCATGTTTTTAAGTACACATAGTAGCATGGTGAAACCGGTACAATATTCATAAATAAATATTCGTGTATTAGAGATGAGTTCTCCAGATTGTCTGATGAAAGATGTTGAAGAGCATTTTTTTCTCCTGTAAACCAAGAATAGATCCAGACCGTCCTAGGTTCTAGAGATCCTGTGGGACATCCTGTGTTCTCCTCCCCACCTCACTCTTGTTGTGGTGAGGCTGTGAGATAAGGCTCTCTCACCTCCTGGCCTCCACACTCCTGTTCTGCAGTGGGGCACACTCCTTTAGGGGTCATCTTCACCCTGACTTCCTGTAAGGGCATCTCCTTCTTGTCCTTCTTGTTGCAGGCCATTTCACGGGTCACTTCTTCCCAGAAGCCATTTCTGACTCACCCAGCCGAGCTCAGTTGTCCCTGTCTTCATCACTTTCAGGACGCTACATAACACCCACAATTTAAAGGAGGAGAAGTTTTCTTGGTTCATAGTTTCCTGAGCGTTTGGTCCAAAGTTGGCAGCTCCAAGGCAGAAGGGCATGGTACAAGAAAGCTCCTTGCACCGTGGAAGCCAGGAAGCAGAGTGAGAAGGGAGAAGCTGGGGAAAGAGACCCCGCCATGTCGCACCCTCAGTGACTCACTTCTAAGCAGGCCTCACCTCCCAGCAGCAGACTCAACTGTTGACCTCATTACTGAGTGAACCCTTGCATAAGTACAGTATCCCGTGACCCAGTCACCCTCCAAACACATGACTCTGGAGGACATCTTCAATCTAGCCCTAATACCTCCCTTGGTAGTCATTCTCTCATATTTGCCGCTACTTCCCTCTGAGTGTTAAACGGGTTCACTTGTAGTTCCACAGCCTCACCTAACACCAGCCTCTTAATAGCATTTCACATGTGTTGGTAACATGGGTAAATAAATAAACAAATGGATGCAACTATAACATATGTAACTACTGCTGCTAATTTCATAATTCCTGCCACACTCATAGAATCCAAATTTCCATTGATTGTGCTATTTTGACAGCCTCTCTCTCACTGTTTATGTATAGATATATAATTTAATCCTGGATTTTAATTACTTTCCAGTTGGTAGTACGAATGCTGATGGTATTTGACAAGTTCATAATGCCTGACATATAGTGTATGTATTGAAACTATTTAACCACATGAATTTTCTTGGAATATAAGATATGACCCTTGGTTGGGACAAATCTATACTCACTGATATCAATTTTCATAGGCACACTGCTTAGTAAGTAAACGCTATAGTCTTATTTTGGATTACTGTGAAGTTTACCGCTCATCCAAATTTACTAAGTTGAGTAATTTTTTTTACTTACTTTATTATCACACCATCAGTATGGGATACGGGTGATTATAAAGTTGCAGCAAAGTGCCCTTTCTGTGTAATATGTTTGGCGAGTATGGCAGGTATACAGGAGAAGTATACCCAGATGTGTCTTTCCTATGTCACCAAAGGCTGTGCTCACCTGGCCGACATGGAGCAACTTAATCTGAAATTCCATAAGATCCCATTTATGTTTTTCTTAAGGCAACACCAATTGTTGATGGATAGTTAAAAGAAACCCCTAGTTTTGACCAGGAAAAAAGATCAAAATAAATGAATATAAATACAGAAATATCCGTTGTTTGTTTATAAAGACAGACTCTTCAGATTTAAACAACAGTTCACAATCCATGCTTGTGGGTTGTGTTGATAAAGTTCATGGTATCTGAAAGAGCATTTTTTTCCATAATTCAATATGTTTAGTTTACTATTAACTATAAACATTCAAGTCCACCTTTCCTTCTAAAGTATACACATGTAAGCAGTCTTGAAAACTGATCTAGCCAAACTACTGATAAATTTATTTAATAGTTATTTTTTGTATATCCTGTGCCTCCTTCACAGATATTGATTTCCAAATGGAACAAAAGGCTAATTTAATTCCAGTTTGCTGGTGTGATTCGGCAATTTTTATACTTGTGTTTTATTTAACTACAGTGAAACTCTTTAGAAAAGGCTTTGTGTAAGAGGTACAAGTAGATGGGAAATGGAGATGCGAAGTAAAGGAGTTTGCTGGGCTCAGAAAGTGCTTTGCATTTCATTGACTCTTTACAATTCATTCTCAAGTACAGTAGCTCTGTTGTGTGAGCAAATCTCTTTGCCTAGACCATAATAATTGAACTTTTACAGATTTCTCAAGTACATCAAAACTGCTTCTAAATCAGAAAGGGTGAACTGAAGCCCACTCCACTGTACTGCACTTACTCATCTCCAATGCTATGCTGGATTTATTTTTGACACTAAGAAAAGAACCATGAATTTTTGTCAACTGCAGCATGGGAATTTACATTTGTTCTATAAAATGCACTGAAAGGACCAGCCTGCTCTTTGAGAATGGGAAATGTAATCTATCCAACTCTCAATAAACTTGAGAATATATATCTGGTTAAACCCATCTAAAATGAGATGCAGTCCTGGCAATATGGTGGGCTCAGAAAGGCTGGCAATAAAAGTAGATATACAGTATCTGACATCAGATTGTTTCAAGCTTAATTTCAGTAAAGTAATAATGTCAGGAAAAGAAATGCTCTGTGATGCACAGATTGATACCATTAGACAGAAACGATGCAATGCCTTATGAACACAACCATTTTTGCCTTGATATCATGTGTAAAGAATGGAGTGACATTCACTGTGCCAGCTCCAGGTTTGCCGTTATAAAAGTTGACCAGAATAGTGGTCAGGGAGAGGAATAAAATATGGCAAAATAGATTCTATAAATAAAACCAAATCGGATTATATTACTCTAAAATGTGTCCTGTGTAAATGCCCTCCATGATTTGGCAAGGGTAGCAAGTAATTGCCCACATTCAAGGACACCAAGGCTTCAAACACGGGAGGCTAAAGAATGCGCACGTATCACAGCCAAACAAAGCAACACACCTCGGCGCACTTCCAGGCTCAATAGCAGAGATGCATGAAATAATTGGTAAAGGCAACCGTTATCTTGAGAAACTCGAGCAAAGAAAGCCAGTTCCGTTTATGTTTCTCTTAAATTGCTTTTTCCAGTCAATAAATAATCATGTAATCACATCCAACTTCCAGGAGGAAATACAAAGGTGGCAACTATGTATTTGGGTTTGTAGCGGGTTTGATTTTTGAGCTCACACCTCTCTTCAGGAGCCCAACTATCATATCTGCCTTTGACTTTCAGCCTAACAAACGCCAAATGTGTTTTCGTCTTCAAAAACAATGGTTTTGGGTTTTACTTGCCCTGTAAAAGAAAGAAAAAGTCATTCTCTGCTCTGCTTTCTATTTTGGAGAAGACAATTATACTACATTCAGGTACAAACCAAGTTTATAAAAATTGAGGTTGACACATCAGGTAAGGTAAAAATACACAAAAAGTTACCACTCCACTCTCTCCTCTACAATCCCACGTACCCATGTAGGGCTGCGTGACCTAACAAAGAGATTACTTGGACTTAGACCGTTAGGATACAAGGTACAAGTAAATGACCCATGAAGAATTAGCCTTTGTAATTTTGGAAAATATTACCCAAGCTTAAATCACTACCTAATGCCACAATTAAAAAAAATTTCTAAATCCTTTTAGTTAAATACTAAGTATGTTCCCAATTATACTGTGAAATGAATAAGGGAGAGATTAAATTTTCCTCTTTCACCTCCAAAATAATGAGATTACTGACAAATCAATATTGTTGCTATTAAGGATGCATCCATAAGCCATTTGGGGAAAAACATTACACTTTCCTCTATTTGTACACCACGAGTCTGTCTTCTGTCACTCCCTTTCTCTTTAATCTTGTTTGAGTATACAGCTCACTCGTCCTTATTTTATTGACTCAATCACAGGCGCACTGTCACTTTTTATAAAATGGTCACTGCAGAATCACATCAAGCAAATTTTTGATTCTGCAGTCAGTAATTTAGTGCCTTTATGGAATTGCAATTTCAGGGCTCACTGCTTGTTTTTCTAAAATGTACTTTAGGAATTAGTTACTCCAGCCACAAATCAGTTGAATTTATGCACAGTTGTAATACAGTTTATGGCCTCATGGTACATTGCTTCAAAAACAGCAGATGTGAAATTATGATAAATATAATGAGTGTTTTTTCGCCTGATCTAGTGGAGTAGAGAAGGATCTGGAGCGTGTTTACCTATCCCATACAGTACATTTAATGTCTTAGTCAGGAGCCCTGACAATGGCTGATTAATGTCCTCATCTCCTTTATTAAAGATAAGAGTAGCGCTGCAGTCAGGAGATAGAAAGCACACCATAAATCTTCGTAAAATGAGCAGTCAAATAATCACTCATCAGAAATAAAATCTACATACATTAACACGAACACTCAGCCTTCCACGCACACTCCCATAAAAAGCAAGAAGAGACTGCAATCTCCAAGTTTTAATTTGAACTAGTTCTTTAAGTTGCATATTACCAACCCTGTAACCTGGATGCAGAAGCTGGCATTTAAAAGCACATGTGAAAGGAGCAGATGCCTCATCATTACATTAAGAGCACGAAGCAGGCAACAATTAAGCGATTCACTGGAAAGACATAATGCTGATCTATGCTAGCAATTAATCACAGAATACATTAGACAATGATGGGTGACCTACAAATTTTTGACAAAATAATTTTTCATCATGTTGGCGATTTCTTAGCCTAATATGCCTGCAAGGCACAGAGTCAAAACCTGTCATTTATTCCATCTCTCCTTGACAGGCGGCAACCTGTCTTCCAGACAAAATGAACATTATCTGTGCTCACTAGACATTTAGTGCAGGGCTCAGCTTATGACTAATGATAATCGGCAGACAGAAATGTTAGAGTCTGAAATAATGTTCTCTTTGTTAAAGAAATTTCTTGAGGTAGAATTTTTTTTCCCCGAAAGATGTATAAAGATAAAAACTGGTTTTTACATCATTTTCATGTAACTCAAAGAACCAGTATTTCCTTTCGACCAAAATAAACAAAAAGATGTAACAATTTTTTAAATCAACATCCCATTTGAATACCAACTCTTGCCTAAAAATTTCTTGCGTGAGTGGGACATGAAATAGAAAGGAAAGCTCAGGAGATGGAACCTTAAACAAAAAAATATAGGCAAGCTGGCTTCTATCCTAGGTTTTATTTTGAATCTGGTAGAAGCAAGTTTGAACAGTATGAATGTGTGTGCTGTAGAATTTAAATAAATGACGGCCATATTGAGCAATAGACCCCACCACTCCTATTTCTCCTGATTTCCATTTGTCATAAGTCTCCTCCGAGCCTGAGAATACCTAAAGCATGTTTTGGAAAGGCAATTTTGAATGAGAGAGGTCCATAAAATTGCAAATTTCTTAAATGGATTTAAAACTCCACAAGCAGGTACTTTATCTTGTACTTATAATTAATATAATTGTTTTATATGCTTTCGATGAAAAGAAATGGATTTTTAAAGTTATTTTTCTTGTCAGTTTCATGTGTAAAATGCCATTTTAAAGGTAGATTTTTCTTTGGATTCAGGCACCAAATTTCTATTAGCTTTAATGGACTTACACACGCACATTGATAGGTGAATATACCCCTTAGGCTGAGAATTTAAAAGAACAAATGGCAGAGATATCAAAATAATAAAGTCTAATTTAAATGATCCATAAGCCTGCAGTTACTTTCCTGAGAAGGCAAACAAATGTTACGCCTTCTGATGTTTCGGATTGTTTTGATAGTCCTGTAAATACAACCTCTAGATTGACTAGCTAAAGTGAAACTGTTTTTACCCAAGCAGTGCTACCTTAAAACACAACTGTTTGGTATTTTTGTTGTTGTTGTTGTTGTTGTTGTTGTTGTTGTTGTTTTGCTTTGCTTTACTTTGTTTTGTTTTTCTATACTGCTTAATCTATTACTGTACATTATCTCTATGTGGTTGATCGTTTCAGTCACAGATTCTTATTTATACCTGTCACACTCAAAGATAAAAGTGGCAGAAACACCCAGAAGGCTCTTGATCCCAAATTGTGGGTGTTTATGAATTTTGCTCTAAATTCCTTCTAGAAAGAAGTTGGTCATTGCGCAGTCCAAGGAAACACGCGTCTCTCTGATGACATGACTGTTGAATTTCTGTAAATCTCACACCTTTATTAGTTCACAAGAACAAATAGCTAGTCCTCTGCATGGTAAAAGAAGGGTTCATTTTGTTGTTGTCTGAGACTGTTCAACGAGCTTTTGAGAAAAGCACCCTTTCCTCTCTACATGCAGCCAGAATTTCCAGCACAGGGCTCTGGGTGTGCTGGCTTAGTAACATAATTAATTAGCTTACATTTAAATGTCTGGAAAACCACAGGATAACAAACAGCTTTCAGGTTCAGTAGTCACAAATCCCTCACTTTCTGGGCTTTCATCTTTTGCAAAATAAATGGGAAAAAAATGACCACCCTTTTTTGCCATCTCTTTCTCTCTCGTATACATATTATTTCATCAGCACTGAATAGTTTCTCAGTATGATTATAAGAACTGAGTTTTGTAACGACTCTTCTCCAGTAAGTTGCCACAATCCCATTATTAGAACTCGTACCAAGGTAAGGGCAGTTCTATGTTCATGTTATTCCTGCCTCTGTGTGGGAAATGTCAAGAAAATTCTTTGTGGTATTTCAACCGAAATTTTACGCCAACAACAGCAACAACAAAATAAGACAGGTAAGAGCTGGCATAAGCAGATGACCATTTGATACTAATCATCCACTAAATGTCACAAAAGGGTAAATTTAATTTGAGAAAAATAAATTAGCATATTAAAATTTAGAAGACAGCCAACCCATTTTGGTGGTAAGGAATTTTAGCTTCATGCCCACTAACTCTGGAAATAGCTTGCGTTGCAAACCTGATATCTCTGCTTATTCTCCTTCAGCTCTTAGTTTATCTCTTGCTTTCCCTTAGCTTCCCCGTGCTCCTCCACGGCAGGCAATGGGCTCATCACACTGCTTCTGGAGTATAAAGTAGAGCTGGGAGAAAGAACAAATGCTGATTTGAACACCTGCTGTCTGGATCTTAATCTCAGCAGAGGAGCTCAGGCAGAACAGTGAAAACATGCAAAAGGAAGTAACTATTGGGTGGATTTTATGACCGTGAAAATGACAACACTGTACATGAGAACGTGACTTTCCTCCCGCTTTATATCCACATTTTGCTAGCTCAAAAATTCGCTAGTTCAAGAATTGTGTGGGAAAGACTGGCTTTCCACATGCCGAAGACTAAAACTAAATTCGTATGTATCACCATGCACTAAACTAAAGTCAAAGATCTAAATGTTAAAATGGAAACACTACATTTACTGGGAGAGAAAATAGATAGAAATCTTGACATAGGTGTAGGGAGAGACATCATAAACAAAACCCAGACTGCATGGAAACTATTACAAAAAAACCAACAAATGGAATCTCACCTTATTAAAAAGTTTTTGCACAACAATAGAAATCATCAACAGAGTGAAAAGACAACCCACAGAGTAGAAAAATTTATAGCCAGTTGTGCCTCAGACAAAATAATTATATCTAGAACATATAAAGAATTGGAAAAAATCAGGCCTCCCAAATTGAAAGATCTAATCCCAAAATCAGCATCTGAGGTGAATACATACTTCTCAGAAGAAATACAATACATGAAATACATACAATACATGAAATACAATACAATACAATACAATACAATACAATACAATACAATACAGTACAATACAATACATGAAATACATACAATACATGAAAAAGTATTCAGCACCATTGGTCATTCAAGAGATACAAATTAAAACAACACTGAGATTCCACCTCACCCCAGAAAGAATGGCTATCACCAAAAATCAACTCATAACAAATGCTGGAGGTGATATGGGGGGAAAGTAATCCTTCTCCACTGTTGGTGGGAGTGTACACTAGTGCAAGCACTCTGGAAACCAGTGTGGAGACTCCTTTAAAAACTAGAATTGGAGGTCCTATTCAACCCAGCTATTACCCTTCTGGGTATCTTCCCAGAAGAATTAAAAACAGCATAACACAGCAATATATGCACACCCATATTTATAGATAAATCTTGGAAACAACCCAAATACTCATCAATGGAGGAATGAATAAAAAAGATTTTTTATAATGGAGTACTACTCAGCCATAAAGAAGAATAAATTGGAGACCTTTATATAGGTAAAGGGTTGCAACTTGAGACCATACTTGTAAGTGAAATAAATCGGATCCAGATGTGTAAACATTGAATTGTCTCACTAGTGTGAAAAACTGAATGAGTGAATCGGATCCAAAACGCACAATAGATATTGTGAATTGGGAAAAAGCTATTCACAAGAAAAGACAAATTGTGATGAGTGAAAGGGTAAAGGAATAAAGGGAAAAATACAAGAACTGTATTTACACACAAGCTAGTTAAGATAGTTATATAGCTAACTTCTCTTAGTTCATTGAAAAGAAAGGTTTATGCTAATATTGTGTGAACAAGATACCGTGCCTGAATTTTGTACTCTGAATAAAGACAAAGACAACAATATATATCGTATTATTGTAAGTCTCCTACTAACAGTTTTGAAACTGCTTTATTGTTATTTTTTTCTCTTTAAAATTAAAAAAATAGAATCACTTCAGAATCAAACTTAGATTTTCTGGGTTGTCCTGAAGTGCACATATTGGCAATGAAAACAGCCCAGAAGGTCAAAGTCATAATATCGCTGGCACCTGTGGACTGAGGCGACCTAGAAAGTCTACCCCATGCATGAATTCTCCTGCCACGTCCATATGCAGTGCCATCTGTGTGTCCCCTCATTCTCCACAATGACATAAAAAGTTACTGGGAGTGCAGCATCCTACCACAGAACATGAAAAGATTGGTAACAGTTGTCACCATTTACTTAGCACTTACTGGTTGCACACCAGACATAGGTGTAAGACGCTGGTGTGCATGCTCTCGTGTAAATCGATTTCACATATTATAAACATATTTAAAGGCAGATGAAATCAAGACAGAGTTCAATAAACTCATACCAAATCACAGAGCTGCTTGGCTTTGTCTGACTTTTAAGATGGCTTATAATGAATATGAAATGCCATCTCCGTGCAATATATACATATTTTGTTCTATTCTTTTTTTAAATAATTATTCCATAAGGGCATCATCATCTTTTTCTGTGTTCAAAGAGAAGAATATGACCCAGCTATTCCCCTTCTGGGTATTTTCCCAGAAGAATTGGAAACATCACACCACAGCAATATATGTGCACCCATGTTTATAGCAGCACAGTTTGTAACAGCTAAATCTTGGAAACAACCCAAATGCCCATTAACTGAGTAATGAAAAGGTGTGATGTACAATGGAGTACTACTCAGCTATAAATAAGGATAAAGTTGAGGCTTTTGTAGGTAAATTGACGCAATTTCAGGCCATACTCACATGTGAAATGAATCAGACTCCCATGTGCAAACATCAAATTGTCTCCCTACTGTAAAATACTGAGAATAAATAAGATCCAAAATGTACAATAGATATTGTGAAAGGGAAAGGGAAAGAAACCACTCAAAAAGGAAGAACAACTGGGATGGGGGAAGGAGAAATGAAAGAAAGGAAAAGAATATATATATTAGATAAAATAATTATACTACTAATCTCTATTAGTTCACTGGAAAGAATGGTTCATGTTTACATTGTTTGATCAATTTTTCACGTCTATATTTTTTAATCTAAGCAAGTGTTTTGAAGCTAACAATACGTAATATATTAACAATTTTTAATTTCTCATCTTGTTTTGAAATTCTGCATCATCACTTTTATTCTGTTTTTTTTAAATAAAAAACCCAAAGAGTATGTTTAATGTTTCTAGTTCTCTCATCTGTTTTTCACACGACTGAGCTTTGACATCAATCTATACACCCTCTTCTCTCTGCACTGTCTCTTACAGTATGGCTCTCAGAAAAAAATGCAAAGATCTGATGAGAATTGGCAACATTTTCTGGAAAGTTTACTTCTATTTATATGAATTAAGGTGGAATTAGTGTGGATCTTCGATCATATTTTGGAAGTGCTAAGCAGTATCACTCAGTTGACACATGAATGTTGTAATCCAGAAAGAGTGCCAACCATGTGTAACATGCTACAATGCACCTCTCCCTGGGTTCCCAACTGGTCTCACCATCCCTGGAAGTGGAACCCTCACTAGGCTTCTTCTTCTTAACCTCTAAAGGGACTGGTTTATTGGTTTCTCTCCAACACCTATTCCAGCTAAAATATTAATTGCTTATTACAGGTATATTCCTCAAGTCCTTTTTCACACATAACTCATTCTACTACAGGTAAACCAAGTTGAGGATGAGTTGAGAGAGCATGTATAGAACTGACAAAGAGCAGACAATTAAAACATGGAAAAAAGCAGTTTACTTTAAGAAGAGGTTTTCTTTTATTTAGGTCGTATTTTGTGTACAATATGAAAAGTATTGTAAATCTTTCAGAGTTTCATCTCCTAAGAGTCAGGTACTTTTTGTAGGAAAAGTTTTCATGTTTCCAAATGCAACAGAAGGAAAAGTAGTCCTCAAAACAGTTCTTCCATTGGATTCATCATAAATCAAATTAAACAAGGTTCAAAATCATTGCGATAATTCTTGTAGATATCACCAAAATCACATGTTTTCAGATCCCTAAACTAAGGGGGATTTTTGAAACAGTAACTCGAAGTGGTTCCCTTGACTCCTATCCTGGGTATAGAGATTAATGTGGACATTTTCAGAAACATTTTGGATGTGTTCAGCACTGACAATATTTCATCATTTTTGATAAGAGGATAGACTAACATAAAAAAAGAAAATTTTCAAATTCAACCTATAGAAGATGAAATATCCTCTAAGGTTCCTATATTCAAAGTGGGGTCCCGCTCGTGGGACTATTGGAAGGTGGTAAAACCTTTATGAGATGAGGCTTACTGGAAGGGGATCGGGTCACTTAAGGTGTGGCCTTGAAAGAGATACCGCAATCATGACCTTTCCTTCTCTTTGTTGCTGTTTTGTTTTGTTTTGTTTTGTTTTGTTTTTGCTTCCTAGCCATCACGATATGCACCGGCTCCTCCGCCACCCACACTCTCATGATGCATTAGGCCACATTGGGCCCAAAGCAACACAGCCAAGTGGCCAGGGGCTGCTTTGTCAAGCTAAACTTTTATCTGAAATCAGTCGACCTCAGGTACGTGTGTTGCCAGGGAAAGCCAGCTAACACATCTTCTCTTCTTAAGACTTCAGTGGCTCTTACAGACTCCCAGGAAACAAAGCGTCGTGTGCCTTTCTACATTGCCAGAAAGATACCTAACTTATTTCTGAGGGCCGTGAAAGCTGATGTTTTTGAAAGAAATGTTCTCTCTGAATCCAAAAAGGGTAATACAAACTCTGACTCAAATACTTTCATTTTTCAGTCTAATACTGAATTCATAACAACCATAGACGTTTCTCACCGCCACTTTGTCTCTATTTCCCCCTTTTACAAGGGACATAGTACTTTGAGATTTTTTCCAACTTCAAAGGAAATATGCTTTGCAGTATGAGACCACAGACAAAGCTTTAATTGATAAAGGATATCAAACTAACATGATACTTTGTTAACTTAATTTTCCAGTGATATGAGGACAACCTTGACATGAAGCTAAGACATAGTAAAAATTCTCAAACATCAGGATGTACACTGCTACTTTTGGCAGATTGAAAAAAATAAATCACAAGTACTTTCGACCTAGGCGCCCTGGAACCATAAATAAATAAACAAGTAAATAAATAAATAAATAAATAAAAACTGCCTTCCATATTGCCAAAACCAATGGTCACTTCTGCAAGCTTATATTACCCGACATCACAGTTGACATTTGTCAGTGAATAATTCCAATCTTCTCGAAACCTCTTTTCGGAGTCTTCCAGTTTTCTCAATAGGCCACCAATCCTCCTAGCTGGGCTCTTTTGCTGTGTCTGTCCACTGTTACTGGCCCCTCTTTTCTTCACCAGATCCACATGATTTGAATATTCAGTCACATGACCATCCATAAGCCAGCTATTAACATCTGACTGCCTACTTGACATTTTCCCATGGATGTATAAAAGCCGTATAAAATATATACCTCTAAAAAACAAAGATTCTGCCAATCCTGCTGTTCCTTTGGCTTTCCTCTACTCAACAAACAGTACTTCTATCTCCCCAGAAATAAATTCTCATAGTAAAATCACAGGACTCATCCTTATTTTCTACATTTGTTTCATACTTAGCATCCAGTTTTCCATCTAGATAATTTTGTTCCAAAATATATTTTCTATGCAAACAATTATACTTTTACAACATAGTCCAAACCACTATCTCTGCCTTGGAGTAACACAGTAGCATCCTATCCAGTTAACTTTCTTCCTTGTTTTGATCCATTCTTCACACATCATTAAATCTTTTTTAGAGTATAATTGTACCATGTCACTCTCCTGCTTATATTCTTCCAGTAGGTTCCTATCAGAAAAGAACTCAAACTTCCTACCCCTACAAAACTAACATGTTTGCACCCTCTTTGTCTCCCTCATCTTGTCTTTCATTATCTTCTTTTCATTGTGATCACTGAATTTGTTTTCTGTTTCTCCATTATCCGTGGCTTTTTCCTGCCTTATAACCTCTCACTGGTCCTCTGGCTAGAAGACTGTCCTCTCAAACCTTATAAACTGGCTCCTTTCTGCCATTCGTCAGTTTAAATGCCATCTTACCAAAGAGACTTTTTCAAGACAACGTGCAAGTTCCATAAACAAATACTCTTGTCCATTTTAAGTCCATCTTAATGCCCCACCCATCCAGCACTAATAACAAGACTAACACATAATGGGCAATCAATAAATATTTGTTGAGTAAATAAATAAATGAGCTACATTTTTCTTAACTATATAATGAAGAAATTGAATTAAGTAATTGAACAAGACTCCTTAGTTCAATCCTACAGAGTAATTTGGACACCAAGATTGAATCTCTTCCAAACTATTTTTTGATTTGAAAAGATTTCCTTTTCTATTGAAGAAAGCTGATAATAACTTATACTCTTGAGCATGACAATGCTACACCTTTTATGATATTATATTAATTACAGCTATTTGTAGGAATCTTAAGTACCAGGACCATTTCTTCAGAGTTATATTAAAAGACATCTGCTGTCAGTGCTTGATTTATTTGGCCATAGCAAAAAAATTGCATCCCCATATAAACAGGGATGAGAGAGGAATATGTGGCATTTTATAACTTATCATTATATGAGGTCCTACACTTTATTTTTAACAGAAAAGACAGAAAGTCACTTCTGCTATTAAGACTAATACATAATAAAATGTATTTGCATTTCACTTCATTCCCTTAACATACAGACTTATTTTACTGCCTCTATATGACATATGCCAATTTCAAGATGGTGTGAGTTAACTCACATAATCTGAGCCCGTCAGAATTTTTTTCTGTTCTTTTTTATGATTATTAATGCTTATCATCTTTTCAATCTGATGAATTTCTTGCAAGCTAATGAAGACAGTATGTATGCTGTGTTCTACTGGATCTCAAGCTGTCCATATCAACTGAGAACTCAGTAGTTCGTTGCACCAAAAACAAAACAACAATTGTGCATATTCTTAGAGATTTAAGTGACTAAATTTTTTTGCATTATATTTTCCTATAACTGCTTCATTTTCCAGTCTCAGCTTCTAGATATGGACAGTAATAACTGTGTCTTATATACTTCTTTGCAGTTTACAATCTTATGTAGAGTCTCAGTATACATATGAAGAGTTAAAAACTGAAAAGCTAAGTGGCTTGTTTAATTAGGCTTCATTAAACCATGCTTTCATTCATTCTTCCAAGCTAAAATTGTCTTTATGTTTTGTCTGTAAACACAGAAGTATCAGTGTCATTATGTAATTAATTGTTATAATCCATTAAGTGGTGGCTGAATTGTAGGCATAACCTGGTGTACTTTATAACTACTTCTTTCTCTATTTTAGGGCTGCAGGTCCATAGTCTGGGGCTAAGCACAAGTGTTGTTGTTATTGCTGTCACTTTTCAATGGTCACTTCTACAACTTTTCTTAGGATAGCAAGTAATCTCAAGCACACACAACCTATGTCCCATTCTGTGATGATTTTAGGTTAGGTGGAAGAAAGTCTGACCCCCAATACACTGTGGGCTCACATTGTCATTATCATTTGAGAGTTGATATTTATAGGGAAAACCAACAGCACTCCCCTTTTTGAGAAAACACAATTTGTAAGCCACAACCTGTTTGTCTACATCAATATTTGTAGAGGTGAGGACCTTACAGTACCACCCACATCATTATTTGTTGATCCGTTTCTGCAGTCTATCAATCTTTTTTCAATCCTGGGTTCATGGCCAGAGCAATGCAGCCGCACACATTGCATCTCTATGATAATTTAATTTAACTGCAGCCTATGGTGTAGATTGCTTCTCTCAGCAGCCAGAGGTGACTGTAAACAGTGCCAGGTCCTAGTTTGTTGTCAGCAATAATTACTGGCTAAAAAGAGCTCTCAAAGTATATGACATTCTACAGAAATATTCATTCATAAGAATTAGGGTGTATGTAAAGATACATATATGGGTATTTGAACAAAACTATGAATTTCTTTGTCAAAACAGTTCCTAATTGATTATCTGATAAGATCTCTGAACTGCATTTGCATCTTTGTGTAGGTCTGCACGGTATCTACTCACTCCAGGCACATTTCCTCAGTGGATTTCTGTATACCAATAATCTAAAAATGAAGTAAATGACTGAGATAAATCCAAGGGTACAAATGGAAAGAGGAAAAGGATATGCTGGTATGCTTTCTCTTTTTCCCACTCACAGAAAAATAAGCCCAATTTTAAAAATCAAAGAAGAAAAAAAAGAAATGACTCTTTCCCTCCTCAATTACATCAAGACAGAACTATGAATACACACAGCACTTCAGTAAATGGCTCTAGATACAAGTGAAGCCATGTGATACTGAACTATAATGCATACCTTGAAAAGTGTTCTTTAGTTATGTGTTAGCTTTCCCACCCCATGTTTCTGTGAAGTGGAAGTCAAGAAGAGCATGATAGTAATCCCAGTGCTCTGACTGCAATTTATTCATTTTTTCCCCCTTTGTCAAGATACATTTAGGTAAATAACTATTTACCAACTATAAAGAGAAAAACCTATCTGTCTAAGTAATAAAATATATAGGTGATTATAGAAGCAAAAATTAATTTTCAGATAATTTTGCATTAATTCTAAAATAATGACTGAAGTGGCCCACGCCAGTGATGCGCGCGAGCAAGGATAGCCAGAGGCAATGATTCGTGTGAACAGCGATTTAACCTTACCTGTAAGAACTACTGGAGAAGAGGAGGAATGAAATGAATCCCAAGGCCATTTGGGGCAGATGAAGAAAAGATCACATTTAGACACTTTCTCTTAATTTGAAAATCATCTAATATAATAATCTCAAAGTGCAAAAAAGAAATCAGAAAATTTTGTGATGATCTGCTAGTTTGCTCTCCAGGACCCAGGTCCTAATGGGAAGATGCATTCCAGATACAGATAGGATTGTGTTCTTCCTCCTCCTGGAATAACACTCACTGTTCTTCATAATGTGGTTATTGTCTCGTGATTATGAAATACCTCAGGTTGCCAAGGACTTCAACTACCATCTGATAAGTACCCCAAATCACATTCTAATCTTAATATGAATGTTGTTCTTTGATCTTTTATTCCTTTGTCCACTCTGTGAGAAGGATTTAACAGCAAGGTAGTTCCTGGGAGGAGCTATTCCATCTCATGTAATTCCTCACCTGATGTTTTTACTCACTACTGACTCGCTCTAGTACTACCTTAGCACTACCTTGCTTGTTTCTTATGGATTGCATGAGTAGATATCTTGTTTCTCTAATTAACTTATACGTTCATCAGTGAGCAAGTTTTGTCTCACGCATAAACCATCACACCTCCAAAACATCTGTATCTTTCTTTGGCAACTGAAAAATACTCAAAAATACATGTGCTCAATAATATATCTGGGCCCTCTTTTAATGCGTCAGGGCAGAATATATCTCAGTAATGAGTTAGAGTCATTTACTGATTCTGTATGGCACCTCAGTTCTGGTTCTGTATGGCATACTGATTCTGTATGGCACTGCTGGCACCTCATGTCTATCCATGGGGTAAACCCAATTAAGGAGGAGCTGCAGAAGGTAAGCTACAAATAAATAACTTTGGTACCTTATAATTCATATATATGCTAGCATCAGAATTCATCTAAGTTGCAAAGAAAAAAACAATACCTAGAAATAGAACCTGATTTTGTTTCTCTTTTTTCCTCTTTCTTTTCCTTTTTTCCCACCTTCTTTTTGCAAAGCTGGGCATCAAAACTAGAGCCTTATATTTGCATTTGGTAGTAAGTACTCTACTCCTGGGCTATATCCTCAGCCCTTCATTTGATTCTTTAAAACAATATTCAAAAGATAGAAGATGATGGAAAGAATATTTAAGGCAAAAGGAAAAGTAAGAATTTGTGTATCTGGAATATAGCAAATGAATGAGTTATGAGACAAAGTGTTGAAGGGGTAAGTGTCTAGAAATTTAAAAACATTCTGCCCCAAGGACTATGTTCTATTGCTTAAACATTTCTTTGGGTACTGCCTCCAGAAGCCACTCTTGTCATTTTACTTCATCTTCATAGTCCAGTTCTAAAATATCCTCTTTATTCCCTACCACAGTTTTATCTAAGACATTATCTTCCTGGGGCCTTTTACACGTAGGAAGCTCAGAAGACAACTGTATTAGTTACTTTTTACTCATCACTGAGACAAAATACCTGATGCCCAACATTAAAGAAGGAAAGGTTTATTTCTTACAGTTTTTGGAGGTTTCAGTGCATACTCAGTTGGCTCCAAGGCAGGTTGGCATGGTGGGACTGCAATTCATGGTGGTTGCAAACAGCAAGGTGGAAAACAGCAAGAGAGAGAGAGAGACACCTTCTTCCTGCCATTACCTCACATCCTGGCTCCACCCGTAGGCAGTGTAGCACTGATACCACCAATCCAAGTGCTAGACAATGAACCAGTCACAAACGCATAATGCAAAGGCATGAGGCTTGGGGGACACTGACATAAACCATGACAACAACCAAACCTCCTGCCCTTCCACTTACACTAACAAAGATCCAGACATTAAATTTGGTCAGAGAAGTTTCAGATGCTTGGATAGAGTTTGTACTTTATCCCCTCTTCTAAGTGATACAGATCATTTTTACATTTTGTCCTTAAAACTAACAAAAAGATACATGTTTAATTGGATATAGATAGAGTAGCATTAAAAGTAGATCTTAACCTTTGATTTCTGTGCTGGTTCTCAAAGAATTAATGGAATGATTAACTTAAACCAGTAATCTAGGTAAATATTTGATACATTGTTATTTTGATTTCAGAAATAACATGTGATTTGAGCTTTAGAAACATGTTAATTTTCTATATTTTGTAGCATAGAGAGAATTATTTTTCTGATACACATATGTCAGATATATTTTTAAATATTGCATATATGCAGATTATAATGTGCCCTATAATCATACACTGTAGCTCATGATTTATGCTTGCAGACTTGTCTATACAACATCAGGGTTATGCTTTTCTGGAGTGATCTCCTCAGAAAAGATTGGCCTCATGCTCTGCTGTCTCTTGGTGAATAGAGGAGCTTTATATTACAATCCTAACTGAAGAAACCATTTTTCTTAAAAATTACTTTAATCATTGCTGAAGTACTAACTCCTACCGACTGTCAAGTCTCAAGTTTTCAGCAGATGTAGTCAATCTATGAAAATGATATTCCTTTGGTGAAAGGGTACCATGTTCTCAGATTATAGCAACAGTGTGTAAAGTGTAAGACACTTCTATTTCCTAGATACAGTGGTACAAATTGGATACTGGCCAGTTCTAGGGAAAATGACACATAGTTATCAAAAAATTTAATGGCTCTAATCAAGGCTGGCAGTTTAATGAAGCTGTTGGTTTCAAGCAGGAGCCTGAAGTAGTATCTTTCTATGGTCTGTTGGCCATTTCAGATCTTTAGAAATTTAATGATCAATTCATTAGAAAGAAACAACTTGCCTTGCCCCCCCCCCGTAAGCCCACCGCCTCAGGTAGTAGGAGAGGAAGCCATGCCCCCAGGGGTTCTGCTGCCATTGGGTGAACATCAGTGAGCAGCCACTCTACAGCTCTCCACCATCCCTGGAAACTCAGATCAGAGGAACTAGCAGGTACCCAGCCCAATCACTCGCACCACAGAACAGGCAGCCAATGCAGGAAACACCCAGGACTCAGCAACCAGCTGATTTAAAGGGACACAGAAAAAAATGTCAAAACAAAAGAGCAGGGTGCAATCTCAGACCTCCAGCCCACCCAGCACAAGTCTAGAAGACATAGACACAAAAGAAATTAGAAGTCACACACCTGAAATTTCTAAATTATAGCAACCAAAGTAAATACACAACTTAGTGCTTATGTTGTTTAATTAATTTTGCATGCCTATATCTCACCCAGAGCAAGTCTAGGAGACATATGCATGGAGGAAATTAAAAGCCACACACCTGAAATTTCAGAGATGCTGGAAACTGAAGAAACAACTTAGTGTAAATAAATGTATTTACCAAAATTACCATACCAGCAGAGAGCAAGAAAAATGTCTTAAATAAAGAAGTTTCTTCAGGGGGTGGTGAAAAGATGGTGGATTGGCAGGTAGCAAGATATGGAGCCTCTCTGAGAGAGACAGCTCAGATGCCAGAATAGAACACCCTGGAGAGACCCAAACAGAGGGAGATGGATTCTCTCAACCCAGGAATAAACTGAAATGAAAGAAACTGCTCGAATATGAGGTCCCAGAGCTACCATTAAAGAAGCTAAGATTGGCAAGCACGGGGCTCTCACCAAGCCACCTAAATTTGTTCCTGAGATTGACCTGAGTCCAAACCTGCACCAGTATGACTGGCTTGAACGGCCCAAGCATGGAGCTGAACTGCCCTGTACACGTCTTGCCTGGAATAGGCCCTGAACACGACCCACCCAGAGGCACTGTGAATTCGCGTCCCAGCGAATCCCAGTGCTGAAGTCGGAAGTCAGGGAGCCCAGCAGTTCTCAGGGACTGGCATCAACACATGGTGAGTGATGGGAATAAGACCCTCCCATGGGAAAGGGGCAACCAACTGGACAACATGTTGGAGTCAGGCAGGATGGCCCTAACTCTGTAAGGCAGTGGCTTCAGTTGGTTTCTCCCCTCATGGAGCGGATTGGTGGGATCTGATTGGACTGGCCCATGCCCCTGGCAGTGACCAAGTGAGTCTTCCCAAACCAATACCCTAGGCACAGTGCGCATTGAAGCAGTGAAGGCCCACAAAGGTTGGCCAGGAGGGGAGGAGCCAGCATACACTGCCCTTGCTTGCACTTCAGTCTCTGACAGCAGACTGGAGAGGGCAGAAACCCCAAGCCTGTGTACTCCAGAAGAACCCTAACCAACAAGAAAAGGGGCTGGGAATTACACTATAACTTGTATGGAAGAAACCAAAAACATGAGGAGAGAGAGAATTAGAAAAAGCCCCCAGCCTCCAACCCTGGGAATATTGATCCAGGAGGGGTAAATACCAAAGAGATTGAGGGCAGCAAACATGCAACATCAAACACAGCATCAGTGGACATAAAGAGACATCTTCAGGACCTCATAAAGTAGATCAAAACTGAAATATTCATTCAAGTTAAGCAAGAGATAAGTAGATTAATAAAAGAAAGGCTAAGCACCTCTCAAGAAGACACAGACAGAAGAATGGAGGAACACAAAAGGAGAGAAATGTTCAGTGAAGAATATAAAGAAAACCTAGAATTCATGAAGCAGATTCAAAGAGATTACCAGGAAACTAAAGACTCCATAGAAAACTGGCAAAACTGCTTGAAAGAAACTAAGGATAGAGTATCAAAACTTGAAGACAGGCTTGCAATGTGTGATCATGAAAAGGAAGATCTCTTAAAACTAACAAGGGAGCTGGCAGTAACAATAGGAAGGCTAGAAGTTGACAAGAGTATCTATAACTTAAGAATAAAGCATGTGAATGAAGAAGCAGTAGTCAAAACAAAGGAATTACAAAGGCTATTCACATAAATTATTAAGGAAAACTTCCCAAACATAGAAAAAAGGAAATGATAGCCACCTACAACCAAAACAGAGCTACACCTAGACACATAATAATCAAGATCCCAGAAATTCAATATAAGAACAGAATATTAAAAGCCATCAGAGAAAAGAAACAGGTCACCTATAAAGGAAAACCCATCAGAATCATGGCAGACTTCTCGACACAGACCATGAAATCAAGAAGAGCTTGGAGCAAAGTAATTCAAGCCCTGAAAGAAAAAACCTCCAGCCCAATATGATGTATCCTGCAAAACTCTCTTTAGAAATTAATGGAGAAGCAAGATGCTTCCATGACAAAGAGAAACTAGGAGAATTTGTGACCACCAATCCAACCCTACAAAAAATACTGAAGAGAGAGAGAGAGAGATGAGATTCTATAGAGAGAGAAAAAGAATACGAGGATTTCAGGAGCAGTAGCAGAGAGGCCTCAATGAATGGGGCAGTCAGTGGAATGAAAGAGAAAAATAGACAACCAATGGCAGGAAAATAAAATAGCAGAAATGAGACAGAGAAGATTGGCTGTAATCTCTAATATAGATGGCCTTGATACACTAACAAAAAGAAACACAGGCAGAATAGATCAGGAGATAGGGTCCATTGAGATGCTCTGTATAGGGAGTTAGTGTGACCAAAAATAAGCAGTGCACCCTATGGGAGTGAAAGGGGAGGAATTGTCTAAAAAACTAAGGCAGAGGATATTGTTAATAGTGTATCAGGATTTAAAACCTACATTATTGTCACACTCTGCTTAGATGGATTACATGCTGTTCCAGTTTGTCTACTTACACTAGAGTTGAGGGCACTGTCAGCTATCCCAAAAATAGCAGGACATATTATGGTAATCATCCTTAATTTCCTATCAACTTAATCTGAAGCCCTGTGTAACTTATACTATCTTATTATGACAGATCTTATTTGAATCTGGTTTGTTAGATTGCTATTTTGTATTGACTGATTTTATACAAATCTGTTATGATTGATAATATCAAGTCTAAGAGTATAGGCAACTACACTGAAAATGACAAGATTCACTAAGATACTCACTCTGGTTTGATTATTACCTGCTTTTGAAGTCTTATAATGCCTCCAATGCTTTGTTTTTATTAATGTTATATATTGCTGAGACATCATAGTGACCATTGTAGATCACCTTGTACTGTGGTTTTATATGACTTTTTTGCTTCATGCTTTTCTAGGAATTGTTTTGTTTTGTCTTGCTTTGTTTTGTTTTTCCCTCTAATACAGAAAGCATAGATATACATGTAGAGACTAATGCATGTGTAGACCTTATAAACAGTTTATGAGAATCAATTATATAACGCATGATGAAATGAACAACTACTTTGAAGAAAAAGAGATACTACAGTACCCAATGCTGACTCCATAATGTCATGATGTGAAATCCAGCAATACTATCAGTCTTTGTTCATAGTGATTGTAGCTTGTTTTATTTTGTTTAAGTTCAACACACATGAAGGTAGGGACAGCTGTTTTGAAGAGAATGAGGGACACTATGACAGCCATTCTTGGCTTCCCTATTGTCTGGTCTTAAAACCTGAAATGCCTTCCTCATCCTGTTCAGATCAGTTCCATAGTATGTTGTTTCAAATGAATTCCCTGTATGTGACAATATGGACAACTATTTAGAAGAAAACAAGAGTCAACATGCTAGATAGTGAGTGAATATCTCCAATTGTCTAGCTTTGGAATTTATGTCTCTTACATTGCTTTCTTGTGACCCACTTTGTTCTGTTTTGTTATCTTTAATTTTACCCTTTTGATATAACTGCATGTATATTTCAGTGTGTAAAATGGATGACCATATTACTGTTTTTGTTAGATCATGGAGAAGAACTGTTAACAGTCTCACTGTTTGAATGTCTACTTTGCATGTTTTAATTTAGTAATTTGAACAACTATTTCCAAGATGTCAATATGTAATTTATCAAGTAATGATTCCTTAGTGGGGTTTTTTTTGTTCTTTTCCTTTTTTCCTTGGAATTCTGTATTGTTACTACCTTTTATTGTATTTTGTTTGGTTTGGGTTTTTTTTCTCTTTAAATACAATTTTAAAAAAAAGAAGTTTCTTTTTTTTGCTGCATTTCTTTTTTTTAAATAATTTTATTTAAAGAGGAAAAAACAAAATAAAACAGAATAAAGGGTAGCAACAATACAGTATTCCAAGAAAAAAGGAAAAGTACAACAACAATAAAAACCTAAGAAATTATTACTTGACTAATTACATACTGACTTCTTGGAAATAGTTGTTCAAGTTACAAAGTTAAAACATGTAAAGTAGACATTCAAACAGTGAGACTGTTAACAGTTCTGCTCCATGATCTGACAAAAACAACAATATGGTCATCCATCTTACCCACTCAAATATATCAGCAATTATATCAATATGGTAAAATTAAACACAGCAAAACAGAGCAAAGCGGATCATAAGAAAGCAATGTAAGACATAAATTTCAAAGCTAGACAATTGGAGATATTCACTCTCATATTGACTCTTGTTTTCTTCCAAATAGTTGTCCACATTGTCACATATAGGGAATTCACATGAAACAACCTAGTATGGAATTGATCTGAGTACGATGAGGAGGGCATTACAGGTCTTCAAGACCAGACATTAGGGAAGCCATGAATGGCTGTCATACTGTCTCTCATTCTCCTCAAAACAGCTGTCCATACCTTAATGTGTGTTGAACTTAAACAAGGCAAAGCAAGCTAAGATCACTTTGAACAAAAAGTGATAGTTTTGCTGGACTTCACATCATGACATTATGGAATCAGCACTGCATATTGTAGTGTCTCTTTTTCTTCAAAGTAGTTGTTTATTTCAACATGTGTTATATAGTTGGTTCTCATAAACTATTTATAAGCTCTACACATATGTGAGTCTCTACATGTGTATCTATCATTTCTGTATTAGCAGGAAAAACAAAACAAAGTAAGATAAAACAATTCCTAGAAAAGCATGAGGCAGAAAAGTCACATAAAACCACAATACAAGGTGATCTACAATGGTTACCATGGTGTCTCAGCAGTATATAACAACAGTAATAAAAACAAAGCATTAGAGACATTATAAGACTTCATAAGCAAGTAATAATCAAACCAGAGTGGGTATCTTAGTGAATCTTGTCATCTTCAGTGTAGTTGCCTATACTCTTAGACTTGATGCTATCCATCACAACAGATTTAAATAAAATCAGTCAGTACAAAGTAGCAATCTAACAAACCAGATTCAAATAAGATCAGCCATAATAAGACGGTATAAGTTATAAAGGGCTTCAGATTAAGTTGATAGGAAAATTAGGGGTGATTACCATAATATGTCCTCTTATTTTTGGGATAGCTGACCATGTCCTCAAGTCTAGCATAAGTAGACAAACTGAACAGCACATAATCCATCCAAGCAGAGTGGTGAGAATAATATAAATTCTAAATCTTGTTACCCCATTAACAGTATCCTCTGCCTCCCTTTTTTAGACAATTCCTCCCCTTTCACTCCCATGCGGTGCACTACTTGTTTTGGGTCCCACTGCCTTCCTATATAAGGCAGCTCAATGGACCCTATCTCCTGATCTACCTTGGCTGTGTTTCTCTCTGTTAGTATTTCAAGGCCCTCTATACTAGAGATTATAGCCAATCTTCTCTGCCTCATTTCTGCTATTCTATTTTTATGCCATTGATAGTCTATTTTTCTCTTCCACTTCACTGTCTGCCTTGTTCACTGAGGCCTCTCTGCCACTGTTCCTGAAATGCTCGTATTCTTGTTCTCTCTCCCTAGAATGTTCTTCAGTATTTTTTGTAGGGTTGGACTGGTGGTCACAAATTCTCCTAGCTCCTCTTTGTCATGGAAGCATCTTTTTTCTCCATTAATTTCTAGAGAGAGTTTTGCAGGATACACCAATCTGGGCTGGAGAT
>PVJX010020049.1:0-33898 GCA_004027295.1 Dolichotis patagonum
TTACGAGAACCAACTATATAACACATGTTGAAATAAACAACTACTTTGAAGAAAAAGAGACACTACAATACCCAGTGCTGATTCCATAATGTCATGATGTGAAGTCCAGCAAAACTATCACTTTTTGTTCAAAGTGATCTTAGCTTGCTTTGCCTTGTCTAAGTTCAACACACATGAAGGTATGGACAGCTGTTTTGAGAAGAATGAGAGACACTATGACAGCCATTCATGGCTTCCCTAATGTCTGGTCTTGAAGACCTGAAATGCCCTCCTCGTCCTGCTCAGATCAATTCCATACTAGGGTGTTTCATGTGAATTCCCTGTATGTGACAATATGGACAACTATTTGGAAGAAAACAAGAGTCAATATGGTAGAGAGTGAATATCTCCTATTGTCTAGCTTTGAAATTTATGTCTTACATTGCTTTCTTGTGATCCACTTTGCTCTGTTTTGTTGTGTTTAATTTTACTGTATTGATATAATTGCATGTATATTTGAGTGGGTAAGATGGATGACCATATTGTTGTTTTTGTCAGATCATGGAGCAGAACTGTTAACAGTCTCACTGTTTGAATGTCTACTTTACATGTTTTAACTTTGTAATGTGAACAACTATTTCCAACGAGTCAGTATGTAATTAGTCAAGCAATAATTTCTTAGGTTTTATTGTTGTCCTTTTCCTTTTTTCCTTGGAATACTGTATTGTCACTACCCTTTATTCTGTTTTATTTTGTTTTGTTTTTTCCTCTTTAAATAAAATTTTAAAAAAATAGAATTTGATATTTTTAAAATTTTAATTTAGGTTTTTAAGTTAAATATATTATAAAAATCAGCTAAAACAACATGTATGACATTTATGTATACATACAGCAATGCACAAACCTTCTCTTTGAAGCTGTTTCATCTTTTACCAGATGTCCCTCCCACTTCAAGCTTCACATGCTCATAGGTGGACCTTTTTGGAAGTGTTTAGATAGAGGATGTGTGAGCATGAATAAAGTGTGAATGATAACTAAATTAGTCTACCAATTGGTTTAGCATACATAGTTCTGGGTATCCATAATGGAAAGCCCACCCTGGTTGTGGGTAGCACCAACAAATAGGCTTGTAGCTGGAATGGAGTAAAAGGGAAAGGAAGGCTGCTGCTTGCTGCTTTCTGCCTACCTTGCCATGGACTGTTGGTCCTCTGCCATGCTTCACTGCTGTGGAGCCAGCCCACTACGGACTGAAACCTCTATAAATTGTAAGCTGAAATATACCTTAGCTCCTTTAACTTTTGAGTGTTGGGTATATTTTTCTGACAGAAGTCATTGTATTCATGAATTTTCTTTGAAGTTCTACATTTACTGTTAAAGAAATTATATTTTCAGAAATAGTTCTCTAAACTGTAAATGGCCACTGAAGTACAATTACCATATTTACTTGTTCAATAGTGTGTTTTGTGCTACTTAAGAGCCAACCTAAATGTGAGCTGGGTGCATTTCACACATTGTTACACTTATAAAATGAGTAGTTTTCAGAAGACAGTATAATACTTTGCATGTAATTTTACATATTTTCTGGAATATATTTTAGTGATAATAGGTTTAAATGTTGTTATTTAATTGTGGAATATACATTATTTACTACAAGGCCATTTTAAAGAAAAGGTAAAACTTTACAGTCTTATTGTAATATTTGTTAATGGGTAACTTCAATAAAATGACAGACAGAATTATACCTTTTAGAAATCAAAACCTTTTAGCTTTTATATATCCTTTGCTAAATGAGGAATCTGAGTCTGATATATGTTAAAAGTCTTGATTATCACATTTAACAGACTACTGATCCTGTATGACTAACTTCATGGTCTCTAACTCCAAGCCTTTTTGCATTTCATCATGTTTCACTCTACCCACTGTAAATCTCCATTATGAATAATCAAGACAAAGTTTTTCTGAAACCAAAAGAAATAAATTTTCTTGATTTTATTTAATTAACATCACTCAACCTTTCAAGAACACTCATAATTTATTAAAACTACTGATCTTACTAAAGACCTAATAATGTCATCTAATTTCTTTAATTTTTCAAAGAAAGATTGTTATACAGAAAAATATGTATTCTCTAGCCTCAGTTCTCTGAAGAATTGTGAATTTAGGAATTAACATACTCTGTTGAAAGAATTTCTTCATGGAAAACAAATTTTAGTGTATAAGATTCATTTTGGCCTTGACAGGATTTCCATCCTCCATTTCTGATTCAAAATAACACGCAGTGGTATAAAATCATAATTTGGTTGGAAGTGTCTATTTTGATAATAAAAACTTTCTAAAGACATAATGGACTTTTTCAATCAGTGTTTGGTCACTAAGACCAAAGTTTCTTTCAAAGGTGTGTTATAATCTGTTTGCTCCAGAATTATCTAGTTTCTTTGTTGAAAAGTCAAATCTGAGTCCTAAAACAAACCTTATGAACCTAATTTCAAGAAGTGATCCTCCCACCTCTACACTTTTACACAGAGCCTAAAGAATCTTATTCACATCAAACCTGTATTGAAGTTCTTGAAGATAGTGACAACTGTATGTTTTCTTTAGATCTTCAATATCCATTAAAAACTGTTATGTACTTGGTACAGAGTCCCAAACTGCTAATTGAAATTTACTCTCACTTGAGTAGGAAAGTGGGGGCAGAGTGGTGTCACAGAGAAACGGGGAAGAGAAAACTCAAAGTTTTGTCACATGTTCCCTAATTTAGTTCAGGAGTCTCCTCCATTACATCCTCATATTTGTTCACTGGTCCATGCTGAGTACTCACAATATACTATGAATACTGTAAGTTTAAAAGATACTCCCTTTCAACAAAGTGAAAAGAAAACCCACAGAATGGGAAGGAATTTTAGCCAACAATTCCTCAGAAAAAGGACTTATATCTAGAACCTATAAAGAATTTAAAAACATCAAGTGCCCCAAATTCAAAGACCCTCTACAAAAATGGGCATCAAAGATAAACACATATTTCTGAGGTGGACATATACAAATGGCAAATAAATACATGAAGAAATGTTCACCATCACTAGTCATTCGAGAAATGCAAATTAAAACAGCATTGAAATTCCATCTCACGCCGGAAAGAATGGCTGCCATCAAGAAAACAACTGAAAACAAACAGTGGCAAGGATGTGGGGGAAAAGGAACACTTCTTCACTGTTGATGGGAGTACAGACTGGTGCAACCACTGGAAATCAGTATGGAAATTCCTCAAAAAACTAGAATTGGAAATTCCATTCAATCCAGCTATTCCCCTCCTGGATATTTTCCCAAAAAATTCAAAACATCAGGTCACAGAGATACATGTGCAACCATGTTCGTAGCAGCACAATTTATGATAGCTAAATCTTAGAAACAACCAAAATGCCCATCAACTGCAGTGTGGATAAAAAATGTATTTTTAGACAATGGAATACTACTCAGCTATAAAAAGGATGATCTTGAGGCCTTTATAGGTAAATGGAGGCAACTTGAAAATATCCTCACTAGTGAAATGAACAAGACTCACATGAGTAAATATCACATTGTCTCTCTAGTATAAAAAATAATAAAAACTGACAGAATAATGAGATCCAAAAAATATGATAGATATTGTGAAAGTGAAGGGGAAGGAAAGTGCTCTAAAGAGTGTAACAGTTTGTATAATGTGTAAGATAGCTCAACATATTACTGAATTTCTGTTGGAACATTGAACAGAAGGATTTGAACAGTGTTTGAGTATCTAGCCACTATTTATGCTTTGATTTTGTGACTTTGGCAATTATTTTTAAGACAACCACGAGTAATGTATCAACTAGTGATTCTATGATGAGAATTTTTTTTAATTCGGCATTGCTCTACTCTTTTTTTCTGCTTTCCTATTTTCTTTAATTTTCTATTATTTCTTTGAAAAAAGAGAACAATATGCAATATAACAACCATTGTTAAATTTCTTTCATTATGTTTTGAAAACCTATATTGTTATTGTTTTGTGTTTGCTGTTGTTGTTTATGCCTTTTACTCTTTGTTCTTTTCTGACTTGTCTCTTCTTTAAATAAAAAATAAACAAATAAAAGATACTCCCTTGCATCTGATCTCCAAGTATCTCAAAATTTAAACAGGGAAAATAACAGGTTGGTCAGAGGCAAAATGGCTTGCAGAAGCTTTGCACCTAAATTATGATGTCAAGATTAGAAGTCAATTCCTTTGATGCTAGGTTTTTTCCTTCTCTTGTTTCTAAGTTGTTTTTTATATCCTGTATGAATGTTCACATATAAAATCATTTGTTTTCATATAGACAGAAATTCTTCAAAACTAATGTACAATATTAAAGTGATACTATGACCTGTATTTACATATTATAGAATGCATTAATTTATATTTTCAAAAAAATGTAAAATAAGGGCAGAGAAAATAAATTTCTTTAAACTGATGGTAAGATAATCAGCTCAACATTTGCATAATTAAATTATTCAAGATTAAACCAAATATTATTCAGCATTAAACAAAATGCTTTTACTTAAAAAGTAAAAAGATTTCCTAGTTTTTGAAAATAATACAAATAGTTCTATGGTTTTAAAAAAATGGCTACACACTTCTGATTTATTCTACCACATTTTACATCAGCTTCTTGGATCTATAATAACAAAATACTCCAAACTAGTATTCAAAATAGACAAACCTATTATTCACAATTTTAGAAGCCTGAAATTAAGACAAGAGCATAGCTATGCTCCCTCTGTAACTCACAAGAGAAGCCTTCCTCACCTCATTTTTGTTTCTGATTTATCAATAATCATTTGCATTTCTTGGCTGTAGAGGCTTAACTCCTGTCTCCACCTTCATCCTGGCATGGTATTGACTTGTGTGCCTACACCCTCCCATGACTGTCTTCTCCTAAGAAGCCCAGTCATGCTGGATTAGAACCATTCCCTCCTCCAGGGTGACCTCACCTTAACTTGTCACACCTGCAATGACCCAATTTCCAAATAAAATCACATTGTGAGGCATTAGGGATCAGAACATTAGCATATCCTTGTTTTCGTTTTTGTCTTTATTTTGTAGTGAGAAGTATTAATAAAGACTCAACTCATACCACACTTGGGAAAAAAGTCAGCTTCAGTGGCAAGATCTGTTAACAGTTTTCCAGTGTTCCTCCTGATGAGTCTTCAGAAGTATGGGTTAGTCATTTCTATTCTTAGTAATTGCCTCTACATTCATTTGGCTAAATTCAGCAAAAACCTACAGGGACAGTATCTATGTGCACTTGATGCCATATTCAAAACCCAATAGAAATGACTAGTTCTTACATTTTTAAAACACATTTAATTGGTGGCATGCTTAGAAACAGGCCAATTTTAAGTTAACTTTAAAAACCTTCTGCATTTTAGTGCCTAAGCAGATAAGGGCTGTCTGTTGTCACGAATTATAAGCACAGTTTTGATGAGGATAAATTCAGCTTCAGAATGCTAATGCCTAGATGCTTTTGTACTTGTGTTTTAGAGAGGAAATTTGAACCATGTATGTAGGATGCAAAAAGTGAGAGAAGGCTCTGCTTCTCACGATCCGATCTCACTGTTTCACGAACAGCCTTTCCTCAGCCAAACCAACTGACTGGATTCCATGTCTACTGTTTCCACTCCAACATTTGTTACAACCGTTCTCCAGCAACAAGCATCCTCTTCCACTACCAGCCATCTACTTTCTTTTTTTATGAGAAAAACAAATTTGAAAGACATCTTTCTGCTTCTGGAAATCATTATCTTCCTAAAACTTCATCTTAGTAATAATCAGATTATTCAGAAATATTACCCATAGAGTTTTAAAAATATGTATGCTTTATGTCAAGTTTTAGAGTGCTGGAGATTCTAACATGGTATGGTAGTTGAAAACACAAGTTCTGCCATCAGAAGAACTTAACATCTACATTATGAGTAAGTTGATTATGGCCAAATTACTTAATCTACCCAAGTCTCAGACTCCTCTAATACAAAATGGAAAGAATAAAGTAGATTACTGGCAGAGCTTCTATAAGTATTAAATACTACATATGCAGTTGATGCTAAAAAGAATGATTAGAAATTATGAGCAATAATAGAAATTTATTGTATCTCTGTTAGATATATAAACTGTTATACATGGCTTCATCTATGAGAAAATGCCTTTGTAACAAAAAATATAAATTTAATTTTTTAGTAGTTTTTTTTAGAAAACATAAATATTTCCCACCTTTTCAATATATAGTATGAATAGAAGACACAGATGAAGAAGAATTGAAAACTGAACAAGTTTGGGCTTGTTCCTTTATTTGTACTGATCTTTGTGGTTTTTTTAAGAAAGAAAGAAAAGAAAGAAGAAAGAAAGAAAGAAAGAAAGAAAGAAAGAAAGAAAGAAAGAAAGAAAGAAAGAAAGAAGAAAGAGAAAGAGAGAGAGGGAGGAAGGAAGGAAGGAAGGAAGGAAGGAAGGAAGGAAGGAAGGAAGGGAGAGAAAGCGAGCAGCAATGAAAAGGAAAGTAGTCCATACAGACGTTCCTTGTGTCAGGAAATCAAAAAGACTTTACTACATTTGTGTCACTACAGCAGGTTCTCAGTGTTTGCCTATGCATTAGCCCAGGTGGCACTTGTAAAAATGTGCCGACAAGCTAGTAATACTGGTGTAAAAGAGTTATAAATGAAATACTTAGAAGACATCTCCCAGGGAAATTATTGGGGATGGAAGAAATGTAAGACAGCAGGAGATGTAGTACATGGAAAGAATTGAACAGAGTCAGCTTAGAATCTAAACCCTATTTCTGTCATTTAAGAGCTGCTTGAGTCCAGAAAATTGTGTCACCTTTTGGAAGCCACTCTTCAATTGTAATATGTGCACATTGAATTTAATCACTGTGAAATATACGTAACACTGAATATGTTAGCTTATAAAATACCTTTGAAAAGCACTGCTTGTCCTTCCTGACATACTTCTTAATGAGCAAGGACCTAAGCTTGGCTTTTTTCTTAATTCTATATTTGAAAAGCATCCTCCATTATTTTTATTATTTTTTTGGTTATACAAAGTATTAAAGCCACCTGTGGTGGATTGGAAACTGATGGTCAACTTAAACACCAGCTGAACTGAATCAGTGTGGTGCTGCGTGTAGATGGCCCACCTGAGGATTGTCGCCAGCATAAAGGGAGACTTGGAGAGGAAGAATAGCACTGTGGGTTCTCCTAAGTGTTGTTTGGAGCCGCTGGCCCTCCTGTAGTAGCTTGCCATGCTGGCTTCCCTGATGAGAACTCTTGCTGTTTTCAGAGGAGCTCAAGACCTTGTCACTGAGAGTGGCTGCAGTTGATTTGGTGGAGCTCTGGTCTTTACTTTGAGTACTGCTTCCTCACTCTGGATGGGAAGATGTGTGCTGTTCAATCTCCAGGAGCAGCTTGTCACTGGCTTCCTGATAGGAACTTGGCTGTCCTCATCATCAGAGGACCTCAGGACCTCATTGTCACGGAGAATGGCTATGGTACTTTCTTTAGGAGCCTTGGTCCTTATTTTGAGTGTCACTTCTTGGCTCCAGTGCAGAATGCTGGCACAGATTCTTCATCTCACTGGCACAGACTTTCTGGCTTCCACTACTGACCTTTGGGGCTTCCCAGTGCCGATCCATGAAACAGACATGCATAAGTCATTGTCTGGGCCCTAGGCCTTCAGCTGGACTTGTAGGGGTCATTGTCATGGGCTCTAGGGCTTCAGCTGAACTCATGCAGGGTATTGGCATGGGATCCAGGCCCTCAGATAGATTCTCTAGGTCTGTAGTGTGTGGACAGATTTCCTGTATTTCTTGTATTTGACTTGGGGTGACCACTATAAATAACACTATAAATTTCGTGTCATGTATTATCTTGTTCCCCTTGCAACTCATGACTGTAACACCACCCTAAGCATAGATAAGTTCCAAAGACTTTACATTCTTAATTTCATATTTTATAATAAATATATTAAAATCTAATCTGACAGGATTCCTGATGTGACTATTAAATTTAGAAAATATTTCATACTTAAATGACATAAAATTTCTATTATCAGAAAAGTGATTAATATAAAAGTCTTTGGGAATAATTTTTATATGCTACTTTTGAAATAAAACAGAAAACATGATCCAAAAAGGAACATTCGAGTTTGACCACTGACAGCTAGGACACTCACTTCTTCCCTCCTTCCAAACCCCCAACTGGCAGTTACACTTTCATCATAGTTTGGCTTAAGGCATCACTTATCCTTGAAACTTTAAAAAACTAACCCAAGTGAAGAATTTTAAAGATCAGAAAGTATGTAGTAAGATAACAGAAGACAGACTGCGCAATCAAATAACAAGAAAGCTCAGACTTAATATAAGTAAAATTGACTCTGTTCTTCACAAAAGACCTACCTAATACAAATGACACAGAGATAAGAACCAAATGATGCTTTCCTTCCAGCACTCTGTCTTACAAAGTACATTAGATGACCATCCAACTGAAATCAATTACCAATGTTGGATACAGTTAGTAGAAGCAGTATTTTAAATATCTCCATGCAATTTTAAAACAATGATGGTCATTAATAATAATAGTCCAAATTTTAAATGAAAGTAGAAACCAAGAGTGAATCACTGATGATATTAACTTATATGATTATGGTAATTGTTAGACATCAAAAATGTGAGTTCATATCTTCATAGCCTTGTGTAGACTAAAGGAGAAGAGACAAACCCTAAAGCCTTTTTGAAGTAGAGTATCTAAAAGAAGAAATTCACTTGACTTATCCTGGCCACCTAACTGCATACACCTACTTTGCCACTAAAATAATAACTGTGAGCCATTCCTCATGTAGTCTGAGTTTTAGTACGGTTTTATTCATAGAGATTTTTGGCACGTAGTATACTGAAGTACCTGGCATAAACAAAAACAGTCCTTCAGAGAAACTAATGTTCATCCCAGAATGCAGCAATATATCATAAATTACATTCCAAGGAATTCAACTTTACATGGACAATACTAAGAGAATCAAATCATAAGCAAGAGCCAACAAAAACAACCATCAGCAGAATCAGACCTGTGAAGACTTCATATGTAGCAATTATCAGATAGCATATAAAATAAATAACCATACAAGTACATAAAAGTAGATTAAAGTCACAGACCATAGCAATTTATCAAACAGATGTGACAAAGAATCAAATAAAACATCTGGGATTTAGAGTACAATACTCAGCTGGGTGTAGTGACCCATGACTGCAATCCCAGCACTCAAGAGGCTGAGGCAGGAGGACATTCAGACTTCAAGGTCCACCGGGCTACATAGTGAGGTTAAGGCCAGCCTGAACCTCACAGCAAGATCTTCTCTCAAAAAACAGAAAACAAAACAAAATGACTCATCATTAGAACAACTAAAGACAGAAGCTTTGAACTGAAAGAAATTACACAGAACATAGATGGAAACGGAGATCCCAAATTTGAAATGCAGGCTAAGTGTCATGAAACACAGCAAAAGTCAGCAAAGCTATTGGTATGAGTCAGAGTCTGATTGAGAGGCAGAAAGTATAGTCATTCTGGGTAATTCGAGGAATGTTGAAGAATGACTATGTTCAAAGTGTAAGAAAGCCACCCAGTGTATTTTATTATCTTTAATAACTGTGGGAACCACCTCCACCTAAGCCTAGAAAAGAAACTATGAGGTAAGAGAAGAACATACAAGAAAAAATGTATCATTTGAATGCAGCTATGTAACAAATATCTTCAAAGGAGCAAGTTTTACTGACTGCAAGTTTTTCAAAAGCTACGATAGAAGGAAGAAAATGATTAATACTGTATGTATGAGCAGCAATAAAATAAATACAACCTGAAATTCTTTATTCTAATGACTACATCATTAATTACTAAGAAAATATTTTTAAAAGTTCAGGAAAATAGAGAGCTTATCCATAAAAGTACTGAAATGAAATATTGTGAGGAATATACTATAGGCAAAAAATAAAATATTCCATGCAGAAGCTCTGAGATGCAAATAAACTGATATTTGGGGCAAAGGATGGCATAGAATTTATCATAACAATCTTGAGTGAATTAAAAACTAAGATAAAACTAAAATTCAAAACGAAAAGTATATAAAAGTAACATGTAAAATAATAAAAGGTGAAGTAACTGAAATGTCCTTGGACTGTTTAGAAAGAATGGTAACATCCTAAAGATCCTGACTGATATTTGAGTCTAAAGTTTGCTTATTAAAAGTTGTAAGTGCTAACTTACTAGTACCAGGGCTATAACTCTCAAACTAATAGAGAAAAACACTGAACTAGAAAAAAATCAGTTAACCCAGAAAAAAGTCAAGACAAGAAACCAAAAAACTATAAAACACATAACAACTTGAAAGTTCCATAACATGAAAAGTAAAAAACCTAATTTGAAGAAATACAGAAACATAGTTACAATTGAAGATGTCAATACCCTCTTTGAATAAATGGAAGAATAAATAATAAAAAATCAGTGAAAAATTTAAATAAGACTACCATCCCACTCAAGCTAACTGATATTTGTAGGACATTCTACTAAAAATACCAAAACATAGATATTTTTTCACAATATCATGGATGGCTTACTAAGATACACTATATTCTGGATAACAAAACATCTCAAAATAGAAGATTAACCATAATGCAAAATATGTTCACAAACTACAATGAAATAAAATTAAAACTCAATAGCACTAAGCTATGCATAAATTACAAGTATTTAGAAACTAACAGATTTCTAGATAATCCATGGATCAAAGACAATTACATAAGAAAATTAGAATGTATACGGTGAGGTGTGGGGTGTGGAGGTGCATGCCTGTGATCCAGCACTTAGGAGGATGAGGCAGGAGGATTGCCACAGGTTTGAGGCCTGGGCTACATAGTGAGCTCAAAGCCAACTTGAACTACATAGTGAGACCATAGTGAGTCTACCATAGTGAGAGAAACAGCAAGAGAGAGTGAGAGAGACAGAGAGACAGAGACGGAGAAAGATAGAGGCTGAAAATTATAATGAATGTTTAAATGTAAATTTTTTTATTACAATAGAAAACGCATTGCCATTAATCCTCTTCAAAATCCTACCCTTGCTTCAAGCATACTTATTCCATTCATTTGCTACTTTCTAAAGCAGTTCTGGAAATCTTTCCTGAATGTATGAGCTATTATCAAAAGTCAGCAAATGCTGCACTGACAAGAGCCATGCCAAGGGAAGGTGGGCTAATAAGCACATCCCCATGTGTTCTCATGCACCTCTTCCACCTGATCGGAACCGTGTGATTCTGACTCTTCCTCCAGGTCAAAATGACCATTAACGTCAGACTTTTAAATCAGTTCAGGACACTGAGGAAGCCAAAACAGCTCAACTGAAGACACTCACTGCAGGGAACTTGCACAAGAATTTCAGGTAGCAGTAAGAAGAAGGAAGTGTGTCCAGAGACCAGGTAAGTACTCTGAGGGGTTGATGGAAATGTCTTTTTGAGTAACTTAAAGAGATTTAAACATTCACCATATTATTGACCACCCTTCTCATATTTAACTGAAAGAAACTGAACACAAAATGTTGAAAAATTGGGGGGAAATATTGGAGGGAAATTTATTGGGTCTATATTAGAAAATCAAGAAAAAAGAAAAGCCCTCAAATCAAAGGTATCAACTTCTTTAAGAAATGAAAAAATAAAAATAAAAATTAAGTTACACATAATATAAACAGAATAATGGAGATAATAAATATTAAAGGAGATACCAATTAAATAGAAAATAAAATTTGAAACTCCAGAAAACTAATGAACCAAAATCTGAAACTTTAAAAAATATTAATTATACAAACTTCTACACAGACTTATTAGAAGAAAAATAGAGAAAAGTCATAAATTTGCCATATCAAGAATGACAAAAGGGACACAACTATAGACCTTAAAAATAAATAATATTATTCAATTAAATAACAGATTAATATTGAATAAAAGAATTAACTAGCATTACAAAATGTACAAACATAATGAATATATAAACATCCAGATGATGCAAGTACAGAGAACCCTTGATAAATTTTAGCTATATTCAGAAATTATACAAATAGTTTTATATACAAAGTATTGCCCAGTATTAAAAGTGTAGAGACTGAAATTAGTGAGTTGTGTACTTTAATATATGCAAATTATGTCTTTAAAGTATGAGCATGATGGCGGTGCAAGAAAGTAACGCTTCAATTACTCTTTAATTTGGTGGTAAAACTCTATGTGGATTGTGAAAAAATCCAAGGCTTTGAATCCCTATGGATAGGTAGTTTCTGTTTGATCTAAAATTGGTTATTGGCCTTACTTACACTTCTATCATCTCATAGAATTACTATACTTCTATTATAGAGATTTTATAAAGGTAAATTAAAATGTATGTTGATGGGTAGCATTATTCTTAAATTACAATTTATGTTTCTTTAATGTGAAAATAACAATGGAGTAAGCAGGATTCTCTTCAGCTTTCTTCATTCCCTAATCTACTTAGCCATTTGGAAAGAGCTTCTAGAATAATAGAATCAGTATAAGGGAAAGAAACCAGGCTACGGGTGAAACTGTATTTATCAAAACCAGTTCACGTAGAGAACTCAAGAAACAGCTAATAAAAGAGGATCAGATACTTTCAAATAACCCATGTGAGTCCACAGACTCTGCAATTAAGGAAGATAGAGTCTTTGAAACTTTTCAGTAAAGGCTTTTCAGTAAAGTAACTGCTGTGGACTAAATATTTGAGTCCTTTCAAAATGTACACACTTGACGCTCCACCTGTGCCCTCATGTGGCTATAGCAACAGTATTTGGAGACAAAGACCTCTATAAAAGCAATTGGGTTTAAATGAGTTCATAAGGGTGAGGCCTTGATGAGAGATTAATATTCTTTTAAAAAGAGACACGAAAGTGCTGCCCCTTCCATCCCCTCCTTCCTCTCTCTCTTACACAGTCACAGGGTGCCCCCTATGAGCAGAAGGGGAACCTCACCAGAACCAGACTATGCCAAAACCTTGATCTCAGAATACCCAACTGCAGAACTGTGAGAAACTTTGTGCTGTTGAAGCTACTCCGTTTGTGGTATTTGTTATCACAACTTGTGGCAAGCTATCCATACTTGTTATTTTCACTTGCATAATCAGGCAGTATGTGTAAGTTACTTATCAAACAATTACTGACAGAAAAATCATGCATGACATAAAGGAGCCTGCATTTTGGATCTACGTAAAGATAGTCAGGGAGCGGGTGTGAGGGTGTGAGGTAGAACTTGAGTTCTGACTGATCGGAGGACATTACATTCTGCTCCTTCCCTCACCCTCTGAAATTATCAGTCACACTGGAGTAGCAATGTTCAATTCCTTCCTCCAAGTAACCACTGAGTCACTGGAGTCACCGTGGACATGAAACCAAAGAATAAAGACTAAATTATCATTCTAGCAGTGTTTTCCCTCCTGTGTTTGCTGAAGTTTACATAAATAAGTACAGAGGCAGAATACACTTAGCAAATAATGCAGCAACTCATTTTCAAAGAATTCTTAAAATTTAATTCATGCAAGAAACAGAGAATGATAGATTGAGCTTTTAACAAGGCATACTCTCCCTGGAATTGGGGATAAGAAATTCAAAGAATTGTATGCCTATCAAAAGTCAACCTGGGGATAGAATTCCATCAGCCTAATAAGGACTTTTGCCTTTGAAGTGCTCCTTTTGTCTCTTCATGCTTTTTCCTCTGGCACCCTTATTTCATGCACAAGATGATAAATATACAGGCATGATGGGTGAGCTTGTTCAGTCTAATAAAATCCCATCAGAGCCCAAATGAAGTGTGAAACTAGTTAAATGGTTTTCATTATTTCTCAGTTATATAATCAAGTTATCCAAAAAATCTTATATCAAAATGCTGAGTGTTTGAAAAGAGTGTCCATCGATTATCAAGCAAATAACCAGTTGCTAAACTTGTCATTCACTTTAGAATGTGTTCTGTTGGGATAATAACAATTTATTAACCTCAAAGGGAGAAATATAAGTTGTATTTGTTAAGGTATATAATAATACATGGTTATGAAAAACAAAGAACTTTTAACATATTTAGAAAATACAAAGCCATGCTACCCAGAAATGTGCGATATTTATGCTGCTTGCTGTTCCATCGGTAACTCTGTTCAGTGACCAACATTTCCTACTTCCCATTCTGGCTTGAGAGAATGACTTGTTCATGTAATAACCTATTCATCATTTTCAGCCAAAGAACATAGTCAAGCTATTTAAAGCTACTTGGTGAATTAAGTACCTATAACCTCCACAAAATATGCATTTACCCTTCATTTAACAGCAGCAAATCATATGTCACTTTCTGGCCAGTTTTCCATTCTCCTATTGCTCCCTCTGTTTCCAGCTTGCTTAATTGGACTCAGGTGTATTTTGAAAGCCAAAATTCTCAGCTATCTTCCCATGAAGGCAGGTGTCCAAAGAAACCAAAAGAGAGAGGAAAAAAAGAGAAAGAAATGAAAGCATACACTTCTGGCCTGTGACTGCGAGCCAGCTCTTAGCATGAAAATTTAGATTTTCATATTTAGATGAAAATGGTAAGCACATTTGGTAGAAAAATCAAATGTGCTGCTCTAAAAGTATAACAAATTAAGCCGCTTCATGATGGTCACAGAACACCTTACACACAAATTGTCCAAAGGTGTATTTTCTTATAAAGCTTAGCAAAAATTAACTGCCTTAGGTTGTTTATAAGGAAAACACAGTTAGAATTTGTGATAAGTGGGTGGTAGAGGTTCTGTTTTCTTTAACTTCCGGCTCATCATTACTAATATTATCAATGAGTTATTTGTTGAGCCTAGGACAGTTACTACAGTTGTGAGGATTAAATGAAACCCTGTATCTGAAATGGCAGGCACCTGGTGAATACCTAATAAACATCAGATCTTTCACAGTTCCATCCCTCAGACAGTGGACAGTTTTGATAGGATGGCCCAGTCATGTCCCTTATATAATGGTAGGAGAAGAAATTCTGAGGGTGCCGTGGGTTACAGCACAGAGTGATTTAAATTTGATTAGAAAAAATTACATGTGAAATACGTCGGGAAGGACGTGGAAAAGTTAGCTAAGTGGCAGGAGGAAATTTTTCTCAGAGCTGATGAACAAATCCCTGTGGAGGTGAAAGGAAACGCAATCCAGATCACTGGGGGAAGCCATTAGGCTGTGCTGGTTGGCATGAAAAATTTATTCATGTTCACAGGCCACAAATGTTCATGATTAATTATGATGGCTCCTTTGTACTTCATTACAGGTGTCAAAGAAGAGCTGATGAGATTAATGTAAAATTATATAACTAATTAATGCTGGTTAGTGCTATCGTAGAGATCTCTAGTTGGAAAAAATGCTTTTTTTTATTTGATCAATTGTCTCTAAATGCTGATTCTTTTATTCAGTAAGTATTACTGTTAATTGAATGATAAGTATAGCATTCTATATGCTAAGGAAAGAAGTCCTATTTATGTATTTATTCTTGACAGTACTTTTTATTCTTTCTGTAAATAATGTTTTATCATTTGTTTCCATAGTGAATCTCCAAGGGGAGTACTAAAAAGCTTATAAGTTCTATCACCATAAATGCTACAAAGAGCATGTGATTATTTATAAGCTTCACTGTTTCCATCACTTTAATTTACTCTTGCCTTAGAGAAATGACAATATAATGAAACAACATTAGCAATAATATGAGAGAAAAATATAATAAATACAAGTATCTGTGTACTACTTGCTTTTAAAGTGCATTGCTCAGTGTCCATAAGCTATCCCAATGCTTTTTATGTTTATAAAATTAAGTGATTTGAAAATTCTTGGAATGATTATCTTCATATAATGGCTTAAATGTTTTTAAATCTCAAAAATATATGCAACTTTATATTTTTTCTTCAGTTTATTAAGACAGGAAAGAAATGTAGAACCCAAAGCCAGCATGAATTTAAGCATACTTTAAAGAATAGTGATTTTTTTTTTAAAAATAGCAATATTCATCATCCAGTTCCTCAGTATAACAACATTTCATGTTACCCAAATGCTTCATCATGTTCGAAATGAGGACTGAGAAAAACAATGCATTAAGCCTTACAAATGCTATTGTATAGAAGTATGCAAATGTGAACCTAAGGAAACAATCATGATATAACAAGTCCAATATTTCTCCAGTTTTTCTATTACTATATTAACGACATGCCCACTCACCTAGAGAATATTCCTTCTATTGGGTAGAATTTATGACTGATCCATCCATCTTGTCTGCTCCACGATCTCTACATCACAGCAAGTCTCTCCAACAACCATCATGGTTGCATGGAGTAGAAGTAAGATGCCAAATTATAATCCTTGTGGAACCTTTCTGTCAATCACTTATGTTTACCCACACTCCTTACTTATCTGCTGTGGCCTCCATCACTCCTCATTCAAGTGTTCTAGAGCAAGAGCTAGGGCTTATAATCTCCATGGATTTTTTCCTTTTCCTATTGTCTAGAATGGAGAGGAAGCTCAAATTGGGTAAATAAAATAAGGTTGAAACCTATAAGTAAGTTGAATTCTTATTTATGAGATGATAAACATCGCATAGCTTTCGTGGTAAACATTCAAATGTTGAATTAAGGTGAATGTGAGAAAGTAATATTTGCAGAAATCTAAATTATCTTCTCTTTCATAATGAAGTAATGTAGAACTTTAAGTCATGCCTGTGCTTTTTAGAATATGCTAAGCTGATTGAGTTTACTAATGATTTATTCACCACTAGGATCACCTCTTATACAAAAGATCCTTTGACAGAATTATAATAAATTACCACTAAAGCATACAAAACAATTTAAGATGGTGTTTCTCACGGTTGCTCAACACATACTGAGACTCAAATGTACAAATGGGCTTATGTGTGACAAAACCATAATGCAAAACACAATAGAGAAAGAATGCTGAGATAATGGCAAAATCACCTGCAGGACACTGAAACATTTCCCACAGCTACTCAGTCTTCCTGCAGCCAATTACACTGTGAGAGAGTTTTACATAAGTAATGAATTTGGTGGAAGTAAACAGTGAAAAATGAATATTTGGAAGGAACCTAAATCCCTTCTTTCTAACTTCCTTGTTTCTTTTCTTTCCAGAATTATTTACCTAGTGCTCTACCTCAGAATGGTGTGAGGCATCGGAAACATGACAGTGCTGTTGCTGTGGAAATAGGAAGGACTTCAAGTGGAGCGAGGGACAAGACAGGTGAAGACAGTACAGGAAGGCCAGGCCCCCCCAGCCTCAGCACCTCAGAGCTTGAGAGCGCCACCTTCTTGTGAGGTGAAGTGAGTCCCTGGTATTCAAGGGCTCAACATTTTTTTTAAACCAGGTTAAAATTTAAACTGAAAGTAACCTTTTGTTGTCCTAAAATATTTCTTTTAAAATAGATACACTGCATAAAAGTAATAAATGGTTGTATATTTGTGCCTAGCACTCACATCATCCACTTGAAAAATACTGACCTCAAAGACTAATTCTAACAAAACTATTAAGGAAGTAAAGAGGGTTGTCCATGTTGGAAGGCATTACTAGTTAGCTAATGGCTTATAATTTTGAGGAGCATTAGTCTCTTTTTTAAAAGCTGGTACAGTAGACCGCACCACCTCCCGTTTAGAATTTGTTTTGAACTGCAATAGGACTGAGACTAATTATCTTAGTTGCATGTCTTATTTTCTCTGAATTTGCATCAATCTCAATCTTTTTGAACATCAGGTTTCTTTTCTTTATAGCTGATTTGATAATATAGCAGCATCTACTATTTGTGTAAATTAAATAATAAATGTGGAACATTACATATAGTGGCTAACAGTTAATGTTATTATAACCATATTAATGCAAAATTCTCTTTAATTAATTTGTGTTTATCAAAGCTAAAAAAATGCAAACTCTTCAGATATAAATGTAGATATAGACTCTCACAATCTTGTCTCTTGTTTTCCCATAGGTTCTAGCATCAATCGTTATAATGATAAAACTTAGATCTTTTCAACACTATCTATTATATCTCTGCTTTCTCCCAAAGCAATTTAAAGTGCATGGTAAAATTCATTTTCATAAGATTCTCATATGATGGTTGATTTTTCTCTCTCTCTCTTTCTCTCTCTCTCTCTCCATATACACACTTACATGCACAAACACTTATATATCCCTAGTTCTGCTTTTCTGGAGAACCCTAATATAGTCATGTATTTTTCTAAATTGTTTTCACTTCAGACTTGATAACCTAGCAATAATTCTGAAATTACATCTGATTATATCTATCCATTCTCATCAACCCAAGTGCCAAAAAGAAAAGTATTCTACATTTTCTGGGAACATGAGTTGAAACCATGATTTTAAGTGCCACTCCACTGATAAGGGATAAAGAAATACATTCAGGATGAACTTTTAAAAGCCTTTTAATAGCTAGAGGTATTGGTATCACCTGAAAGCCACTCAAAATATCTCATTTGCTTTGAACTTCTAGAGTTGTCAAAGCAATTCAACTAGATGTGTCATTGTGACAACAATGTAAATGGTTGAATGGGATGTAATTGTTTCACATCTGCTCTTAACTAAAGTATGAACATAATATAGTCCTGGATGCTTGTACAGATAGAAGAAAAATAGCCTCAAATATAAGTGATCTTAATATTTAATTGGCCTAAAATTATTAACTCTGCTCATACCTAAAAGATACAAGTATAGGATTATGAAATCAAAGAATCAAACTATGACCAGAATTTATATGTGTGTGTGTGTGTATGTGTGTGTGTGAGAGAGAGAGAGAGAGAGAGAGAGAGAGAAATAAGAGGTGGCTACAAGCATAAAATATAATGTTGTTACTGGCCAGATCACAAATTAGCAAATTTACACTACATCTTCTTGGTCAGAATCTCAGAATCGGTAGTAGCTCAGTCATTAGAATCCCTCAAGTGTGACAATTTGCCCAAAAGTCACAGAACATTGTCCTACTAGTCTATCATAGAGCACTGATGTGCAGTGATTCTTTCATATCCCTGAACCCACAAGGGTTTCTGAAAATACATTGAACCCAATCACTTTCATAATTCAACAACTTCTGTGCCTCTAAATGTAAATAACTACACTCTAAATAAAGTTTTCTCCTCAAAAGATACAGGCTGTGAACATGGTAACCTCAGTTTGCAGTTGCCTGATCCCTGCCCCTAACCCATCATTCAGCTAGGTTCAACAGAAAAGTCTCTGGCTGAGAGGTGACATTTAAGCAGAGGGACAACTGAAGGAGATATTTTTAAAAGGTAGAAAGAGTGGTAGCAAAATCGTGGGTCCAGGAAACATCAGGATTCCCTGGAGGAGTGTAAAGAATTCATACAAGCTACAAGCAAAGGTTCGCGGTGGATGTAATGCAAGTGAAGTCTCATCTCCTTTGATTTAACAATTTTAACTAATAAGGTAGTAGAGAAACGACTGTAACTGACCATGGCCTTCCGTCAGACTAGAGAAGTTCAAGCGCTAAGTGACATGTCTCTCTGCTTACCACAGGAAACTTCTGAGACTTTATGGCACTAATTTTCTTTTAAATTTTAAATGTCACTACGATTTTACTTAATATGCCATATTGGAAGGAATTAATATTTTCTGTTTAAAAATAAAACTTCATATCTAATAATAAAGAATTTTTGTCCAAAAATAATGATATGTCTTGCTACTGGAACTAAAGAAATAGTAACGAAGTGAAAAGTGGGATTCAAAAAATAATCATACGAGAGGCCTAGGGAGAATGTGAATTGAAAAAAGATGAGAAACTGTTTCTCTTATACATTGAAAACCACACAGAACTGTTTGTTGACTTTTTTTTTTTTTGAGGTGAGATGATATTTCCTAGGGAGTAAATTCAAAGCCCCAGTTTGCAAGAAAGAAAACCACAATGCACAAAGCTTTTCCTAATCTTGCTAGCAGTATGGTTTGTGAAAAGACTACTTTCCTCATGGTGCTGCCCTAGAAGCCTTCCGTTTGTGCAGACGGTTTCCCCAGCACCAAGAGGAAGCGAGAAGGTAACAGAATGATGAGGAAGCTACAGATTCTTACAGAATCAAATGAAAATCATTTTTAAGAAAATGATTCACAGAGAGTCCTGCACATTGTATATCCTGGTTAAATCTGACCTAAACTTATTAATAATTAATATACTCCTTTTGTCCCTAGCTCAACATTATAATTTCTTTTCTTAGCAATTCCTCACAGCCATCTCTTCACATTAAAGGATACAATATTTGAAAAAATAAAGGGAAAAGGTAGCAAGTTTATATGAGTTCATAAATGAATGATTTATATTATACAGTTAAATTGCTTCAAAATAAAATATACCCAAGATCACTGAAAGATACAATTGCCCTTATTCATGTTAAACGATGACATAAAAATCAAAACTAAAAACAAATAACTTGCAATTAAAATACACACACACACATACACACACACAACTAGCTGTAATGGGCATTTTAATGAGAATTTGCACATGCATTCTTTTTTAGAGGCAAACCTACAAATGTCCTCTTCATAAGAAATTATCGATATGTCTTCTCACTTGCAGTTACTGTCCACCTGATAAATCCATCAAGAGTTTTTGCTCAAAAGAAAGTGTTTATTTACATAAAAACATTTGGATGTTCAGTAACCTATAATAAAACTAAGCAGATTGGGAAAACTACTGAGAACAAAGTTTTGGTCCATCGAAGAATATTTCAATAATTTCCAAAGAGAGAAAAGTTAAGTATTTCCTTTTCAGGGCAAGGATGAACCACTGAAAAAGAACTCTCTGTGAGGTGCCCAGATTCTTGATGTTGGGCGTTATTTCACTACCCAATCCTCAACAGTGTTTCACATTTTTAAGTATTGATTCTCTGTTTCTGGGATTCAGCCAGCGGGCACTAAAAACGATTAATAGTCTTTGGTATAGAGCATACTGAGTTAGAGAACACATGAAGTGTTTCCAATGCTTAGATGTCAAAAACGTCACGATTAGGCAAAGTCTTACACATTTTTAAGTTAGGAATTCAAATTGAATTATGGCTTCTGCTTTGGTAAGACTTTTATTAGATGTAATAAATATAGATTCATTCAATAAATTCAGCAAGTGGTAAATTCAAGGAGAAGATGAATTTTTGTCACATGGACTTTTACATAAGTGTTCATTAAATACCCTTGTGCAAAATGAAAGATTTATGAGTGCAACTATCTTTCAAGGAGATTAGTTACATGAAACTGCAATCTAAATGTATTTGGACTGCCCATTTTATGTCTACTTAATAATTTTTAAGTTATAATTCAGAGTTTCATTGGCTGTGAAAGTTATGCAGAACTTGGTAACAATAGAGTAATTGGAGGCTTATGTCTTATCAAAATATGATAGCTGGAATAGCGCTCCATTATTTTATAAATTATGTAGTAGAGGAGACAGATATACATAATCTTTAAGCAGATATCAAACATTTTATTTATATTTCAACAGCAAAACATGAATTCCTTAATCTCTCTAAATTCACTCTTATCCCTCAGTGGATAAGATAATAAATATCTTGCAAGCCACTCTAACTCGTACTCCTTGTGATATTTAATAAGTAATGAAATTTAGGTCAACATAGTTTTTATCACTTAAGGTACAAATGCCCTTGGAACTGCCATATCTACTCACTATTTCTGTCCCTTTTATTCTAGTTCAACCTGCCATCGCTCCCTGAACCACGCAACAACCTTCTGCTATGCTACCGGCATCCATTCTAGGCACCACATATCTTCCTGAAACTTGTTCTCATTTCTGCAGTCAGAGATATCTCAAAGAAAACTCATCATCTCATTTCATTACTTAACATTCTTTCCTGGAATCCCACTGCCCTTAAGGTAACAGTGAATTCTCTGCATGCCCCACATGATCCCACAGGCAGTTCCTGTTGTCTGTCACACATCAGCTACCTACCTCATCCTTCCTCAACTCCTCACATTTGCCATTATTCTCTCCAGAGTGCTTTTGCTTAGCTGTGTCCTGCTCTGGGCACATATTATCCTCCTATAATTAACTCGTTTGCAGCCTTTGGTTTAATATTCAAAGTAAGGAATCATATTTTCCACTTGCACAGTCCTGTGTATCACTTTTATATCATTTTTACTCTTTTGTAAATACATCTATGCATATTACAGACATGTATGTATAATCATACATACCAAATGCATCACATATACATAAATTCATATACACAGTATATGTATACAGAATATATACATGTATACAGTATATATACTATATATATACAGTGCATAAATATTTATACATAAATGCAGTATACATACATACACATATGCAGTTTGATTATAGCTATGTCTATATATCTACCTCTATCTTCATTTTTAGCACATACAAATCCCAATAAATGTATCAGCTATTTGCAAGAATTACACCTAATTCTATGGGGGGTTTGGATAGTCAAATATATTCCAATTTGAGAACACAGAAGCAACATAAGAGAATTCTAAAACCTTACAAAATAAAGTCGTCAAATGAAAAATTACATTCCAAGTTTATTTCAAGTTTCCAAGTTTCCAAGTTTCATTCCAGGTCGGTTTTTTTGATGACTTTTGTACAGTGATCGGGGCTATAGTTTGATGTTTTTGGGGAGGTGAATATATTTCAATAGCATTAGTATACAAAATGCTACTCAGAACATGACAATATATTCCTGACCCAGATTATTAAAATAGATTGTTATTTCTCAGATTTCTGATATTTTTACATTGTTGCTTCATAACTCATGAACTCACATTATATTAACTTTGGTTATTTTAAAATACATGATAATATATTTTACCTAAGGACTATGCCATAATTTCTTGAAGTCCTATTTTTTAGTAGCACAGTATGAACTCCTTGATTGTAAACAAAATTAATCATTTGTCAGTATCAACTTTTTCTCTTGGGCTTCAGTCGTGCATATCACATAATATACAACACATACTGTATTGCAAAGATTTCAAGTGAAAGGTATAGTTTCCTCTTCTTTCCTTTGAAACTCATATAAAATGAACTAAGTAGCATGCAATTTTTTAGACATTTTTGAGCAATAAAACTTAGAGGACTTTCCCTTTTAAAACAGAGAGCTTCTTTCATTTCTCATACATAATAATTCATTGAAGGGACAAATTATAATTTATTTGACTGGTGCCCAATTGATGGACACTTAATTTCTTTCTATTCTTTTGCTCTTAAAAGCAATAGTAAGATGAATAATTTAGTGTATATGTCATTTTTCTGCTGTGTAATTTGTCTCTGAGTTAAATTCCCAAAAGTGAGATTACTGAGTCAATTTACAATTTTAAATATCACCTACAAGTTATTCTTTGTAGGGAATATTCTAATATACACACCTAAAGTTTTTCAGAAAATTGATTTCCCCACAGAGTCAACAAAAGTATGTATTATTAATCTTAGAACTGTTTCAAAGCTCTATATAAAAAGTGGAATCTGGGAACTACTTGTTTAAATATGTGCTTTTTGATTTACTGAACTGTTTGTCTACTTCTTTGTAGCCCTTTGTGCTAAGAGTAGAAAATCTCTCCCTGGTTTACCACCTGTGGTTTTCTTTGTGAGATTTCATATTACCTGCTTTTGAATGGAAATTCAACTCTAACTCCCCCATATTATTTTCCCTTGTGAAGACAAAGTAACTCTTTCTATTGAAATAGTTAACACAATCTTCCCTACCTACACAGAAGGATACAATCTTCACTAAAAACCAGATTTCCACAAGAAATAAGAAGAGTTATTCCACTGTTGCACAGCAGCTAGAATTTTGCCACACCTATTGACAGAAGAGCACCCACCCATAGAAATTATCTGGTGATAACTCAGTATACAGTAATGTACTTAAACAAGGGCATAAGCAAATAGTGACATTCTTAGCAATATGGTGCCTGGAACTGATCATTTGGGACACACAGGTATCGGGTCCTGCTCTAGATCCCCAATCTCCCAAATGAGTGTAAGGCAGAGGTTAAAAAAAAATGCGACAGGTTATATGATTTTAGGGCTCCAGGAGGGTCAAAATCTTTTAGTTGAGCTCGCAGCTCCAAGGGCTAAGACTCAAACTTCTCTGGGTCAGCCACTTTTATTAGGACCAAGGACAAAAGGTGAACAAACTGAAAAAAGGGCAGGAAATGAGCAGGACCTTGGAAGTCACTTCAAAGACTTCTTCAGGTGGTAAATTATGCCAATTTAGGAGAATCATCTTATCTCCAAGATAACCTTCATGGTACTATTGAGACTGCAGGAGTGAACTTCCTTTAACTGCTGTCTCCATTTACTTAATCAGTGGAGGAGCCAAGGTGTCTTCAGTGTGGCCTTATCTTGCCCTTTGAGGTGTCTCTGGCTTCACAGGCCACTACAGGCCTCAGCCAGGACCAGTGATTCATAGAGGTTCACTGACTGTGAATCAGTTCCCGTCACCAGGCAAGGGGCCGAGGCCTAGGGCAAACTCACAGATAAACATAGACAGCCAATTAGTAAAATTTAAATCCTGCTCAGAGCCGCTTGGTCGTGGTCTCCAACACACAGGGTAGAGTGGAGGATCATCAGACTTTTCCTCTTCATCTTAGCTGGCCATGACTGAGAGTTATCCCAGACTGTTGGTGATCATGAACTGCATACTAATACTAAAACTCTCACAAAATGTGTTTTATAAAAATACACAGTTCTTATTTTAGGATGATTCATTCAGCCACTGCTCTGAGTCAGCTAGACAATCCAAAGGGAAAACAACAGATACTTTCTGGTATACCATAGTGCACAGCCATCACAGTCTGTAGGTCGGGTGTATTAAAAGCATTGTTTCCTTCTCACGATGGGTTTTCTGGAATACAATGCCATGGTAAGTTGAGGAGCTCATGGGTAAGAATGATGAAAAGAATTCTGAGGATGGATTTTAGGTATATTTGCACAACACAGTAAATATACTTAATGCCACAACATAGCACACTTAAGAAGAGTTAAAATGATAAATTTAAAGTTTTAATTTTTTATTATTTAAAATTTTGTTTACTTTTGTTAGTATGTTTGCAGTATATAACAATTGTATTCACTGAAGGGGGTTGGTATAGGTACACAATACATCTTAATTCTTTTTTTTTCTCCTTGCCTCCCATCCCCATTTATATTTTTAAAAAATCATTAGAATTTTAAAAGCAAGATGAAATATTAAAAATTGGTTTTAAAACTAGTCAGTCTAAACAAATTGGATTTTTACCCTTATAAAATTTTTAAGGGCTATATTTGGATACCAAGGATAGGGGTTAGCAGTAGGTAAGATACCAGTTCAGCCTGTATTGTGAGGCTTTTTCCTGTTTGGACTTGGTTTATGTTGCATTAGTATATTACACTAGTTCTGGCAAATGCTCCAGTGCTGATATTTGGCAAGAACCAAAAAGATACAGATAAGGTGTCTAAATGACTGGTTATTTTTATTGAATTTTGATTTTATTTAAATGACAAAAATATTGCAGTTATTCTGCCTAATACCTTCATTAGGAAATTTCCTTTCCAAAGTTAACCAAACTCAAATGCTGCACACAGCAAAGATGTCTAATACACACCACTAATGTATTAGCACAAGATTCCATTATAGAGACTTCTAGATTTATAAACAACATTAAGTACTTAGAGACATAAAGACTGTTGAAAAGACATATGTTTTAGCAACTAAACTTCAATGTTTATTTTCATGTTATCTAAAATTCAGCTCATCTAAAGGAAGAACTACACAAAATTTTGCTTCAAACTCTGGGAAATTAAAAAAATAAAATGTTTTTATTACAGATAAGAATGCATTTAGGGTCAGGGATATAGCTCAGTGGCACAGCTCCTGCCCAGCAAGCATGAGGTTGTGAGTTCAGTTGGGGGTATGAAACAAAAAGTAACACATTCAAATTGCTTTTAAAATATAAGTCACTTATTTTTAGGAAAACACTTTTCCTTCTATATTGCATGTAATATCACAAGTCACAAAAACAATTTCAGACAAATAGCTAAATTTCTGTGCAACTACAGATGATTTCATTGTGGATTTAATATTGATTTCTGGTTTTAATAACTTCTGAACGTCCCAACCATCGCAGCAAATAATGTGTTGAATTGGTGTTCAGGATCGTCTCAAAAAAAAAAAAAATAACTGCCTGTGTTGGTTGTTCCATTGGTATATGGCCCTGTCTTTACAAAAGTTGCCATCTTCAAATAATTCACTTTAATTTTAACCATGGTCAGTGTGGCTCAGTTTTGTAAAAGTTTAAGAAAAGATACTTCGCTCACTCCTAACTTTCTGGTATCACCTTCAACGGGAATAGCACTGTCTCTGTATCAGTCCTATCTCCTGGGTCCTTGTTTTGAAGGGAGTCTTGAGTTACTTGTTCCAGGTACCACTTGCTTTATAGAAGAGGAAGAGGTATGACCTAAGGCAAAGAAAGGCACCTCTTCAACTTCTACTGAAAAACTAATATTTGCTCAGCCTTGTTTTACTTTCTTAGGAGAGTAGGCTTGCATGACTAGAGGTCTCAGGACAATGCTTAGATATTTAGGGACTCTTAGGTTTTTAGCTAAATGAAGTCTCAGAAGAGTTTTTTTTTTTTTTTTTTTTTTTTTTTTTTTTTTTTTTTTTACTTTGCCCATTGAATTATTAGATGTGGGCAGCTTCTTTACAATAAAAGGTGCATAGGGCTTTGTAGGTATAAACCTAAATCCCAATTTCAGGGAATGTATCCAAATGCACTAACATGGATCAAAGATGCCTAAAAATGTCAAAATTTGGTTCCATAATTGTAAATCAATGTTTGTGAAGCTTTTACTTAAAAAAACTTACAGTTCGACGTGTTAGCAAATTGTATTCAATTAGGACTGAAGCAATCTCTTGTTTTCTTTTTTTGAGTGTAAATGCATGTTGTCTTTTGAATTTGCCCAAATTCTCGACATCTGTTAACCTTTCGTATGTGGTAGACACCACGCGTGCTGGGAGAAGCTCTCCAGGGGTCTAGCATTGCTGACACCTTCTGAGCAGAGGCCACTGGCAGCTTTGTTCAAAATATGACAAGGCTGCTGTACTAGGGAACTGACTTGGTTATGCATCAGGGTAATTGCTACGGTTCATATCTACAATGCTGAGCAAAGCCTCTTGCATTGAGAGGTGGAGTTTTGGGAAAGTGAATGGATTGGGGGGGGCTGAGCCCACTGTTCAGTTTCCGCAGAAGACTTCACTGGGGCGTGACCCGGAGCAGGACATCTCCCCTCTGCTGCCTCTGGGCTCCCTGCTTCCTGGCTACCCTGACCCCAGCCGCTTTCCCCTACCCATCCCTTCCACCATGGCCCTCTCTCTCGGAACCAGTTGACTACGGTCTTCAAAACTTTGTGAGCCTAAGCAAATCTCTGGTCCTCTGAGTTGTGAATGTTAGGGGCAGTGTATCTCAGCGATGGGAAACAGAACAAGACAATAATGAAACGAAGTTCTCCCTTCTCTCCCAGGTGTCTCGTCTGCCTCAGAGGGCAGATTTGTTTCCCAACCAAAATAACATGAATAATCTCTCTCCCTCTCTGTCTCTGTCTCTCTCGTCTTCTGTCTCTTTTTCTCCTCCTTCTCCCTCTTATCTTTCCTCTCCTCCCCTGTTTCTCACTCTCCCATTCTCTCCTCTCCCCACTCCCCAAGTGGAGGATGAGCACCTCTGCTCACAGTCCCTGTGTAAGTTGTGTATTTCCAAAGCTCCTCAGCTGAGACACAGACCCATTAGTGCGCAGTGTCCGCCTGGCCCCCTCTACATTGCCCTCAGGCAGCCCAGGGAGCGTGGCAGAGGAATCATGGGAGCATTAGACTCATGCTGCCTCCTGTGAGATGGCAAAGTGCCTAAGCCCCTGGTGCCGATGCCTCCTCCTCAGGTAATGCTAGGGGAGCCTCGCAACCTCTCAGCAGGCGCAACACTCGCTGCTGCTCAGGAACCGCTTGAGCAGTTGACAACGCAGACTCCAGTCATAAGTAAAAGAAGAGAAAGCAATACAAGGCTTGGCAGTGAAAATCAGGCAAAGCCTTTAGAAATTCTAACTCATGGCTGCTTCATATAAGGATAAGGATCACATTTTATATTTGTAACTATATGCATCATTGTAGGTCTATTCAGACTTGATGGCATAGCTTGTATTACATGTCACTTCTCAACATCTGTTCTGACTCCTCCATTCCACAAATTATAATATCTCATCTCCCAACATAATTTTCTCTAAGTGGCAGTCATTTCTGGCACCGTGGAGCCTTTCAGGATACTCAGACTGAGCATGCGCTATGAAATCCTCAAGTGTTTTCTCGTAATTTCTCACGGAAGGCCAATTCCAGCACTCCTTCCAATGCAAAGGCAGTGAGGAAGCCACATGCAAAACTGAATAGCTGAAGGCTGGGTTTTGGATTTTAGGAGAAAGAGCAGTGTATGAAAGCAAAGTGATCTCAGACTACTAAGAGTCCTAGGAATTATTTCTTCTCGTTTTTACTATGCTAGGTTGTGGTTTTCAGTTTTTTACATAATGTTTATCCCAGGGTACACAGAAAACACTTTCTCAAAGGAAGATATTTCAGAAAGCATTTGGGGAGAAAGAAATAATCATTGAATTCCATTTTGACAGGAATTCCTGAAGTTGTTTCTCCATGATAAGGAACATTTTACCGTCAACCCTGAGGTAATAGTTTCAAGCTTTCACCAAGATCGCTACACGGGCATGTCCCCTAAAACTATACAATGTCACATTTTTTAAATTAGTAGTAGCTTTTTAAAGAATTTTTCCTTTTATAGCATGTTTCATGTCAAACACTTGGGGAATGCTTTCTCTTCAGGGATCAGGAAAAGTCAGGATAAACAGAGATGTACTTAGCTTAGCACTTAGCACACTGTAAAGAAAACATTGACCAGAGTGACACTATCATCATGATTTTAGATATTTCTTTCAATATACAGTATAATCAAGACTCAGAATAGATTAAAATTTAGGCAAAATCCTTTAATCTGGGTAAATCTATCCCTCTTTAAATCTTGACATAGATGGAGCTGAATCACCACTGGACACTTCTCTCTCTTCGTGGGTATGCACACAGGCCAAGAGCTGATTCATACCCTCCACATTCATTGATTAATTCCTGCTATAAAATTAAATATCCCTCAGAACACTTTTTAGACAGCAATCAATTTCCGTAATATATATCATTAATGCAGTATGCCATTGAGCACTGTCATTTAACAAAGAAATGTTGCCAATAAACTATTTTGTTTTCTCTCTGAGTACAATATTTGTAATTATCTCTGCAACTGTTTCCACAAACTTTTTTGGGAATAGTGTTATTTATTCTCCTTCTTCTCTTGAGAAGTACAGTTTAAATGTTTGGCCCCATATCTACATAAAATTGAAGAATTAATTAACTTGGTACTGGAAATTGTGATCTTATATATGTACTGAAAATTACTATTTGGCAAAAATTTTTAATAGGTAATAGATGAGATACTTGAGGCAAGCAGATTATCAGAGTCCAATGTAGTCTATTTTCTGATAGGCATGATTACATTCCCTATTTCTTCCATTTAAAAAACATTTCTTGAAATCACTGTAACTATATTTGTTAGTAGACACACATTCATATTCTATATTTTTACTCAAAACTTGTTTACAGAGAACATTTAAAATATATATTGCAACCCTGTGCTTCTATTCAAAGATTCATGAATTGCTATGGGGACTTTAATTCTTTGGAGGAACTGGTAACATAACAAAATCCAAAGGTAAAATATAAAAAATAAAAATTCAATAAACCTTAATGAAAACTAAGTAATGGCAAGAAAATGTCTAAAACAATTGTACCCCATTAATATACTTACATCAGTACATCTTGTATATAATATATCAGAGGTAAGGTAACATTATGGAGCATTGAGGTTTATTTAGTTCACAATTTTGGAAGCTGAAAATTCAAAGAACATTACACGGGTTCTTGCAAGGTCTCGCTCCTTGGCTGTATCAGTTTAGGGTGGCTGGCATGTGTGAGGGAGGGATCTCATAATCCCTTTCCAGAGCATTTCCCCAGTTAACCTAAAGATCTCCCACTAAGTTCACTGCATAAAAGTTCCATATCACTGCCACACCAGCAAATTGGGGGAAAACTTCCAATACACAAATTTTTGAGAATGTACTTAAAACACCTTTCGACTATAGCAGCACCGTGACTCACATACCATAAAAAATTTATTTCTGTGGTTAGAAGTTCTACCTAAGTGGATTAGTAGTCTAAAGCTTTCAGCATGTCCTAGCTCAAAACCCATTTTAAAGTTACTGATTGAGGGAGACGGTCCACGATTTGAATGGATGAGTTGTCTCTCAGTGTTGGGGAACTGAGGCAGAGACACATTAACCTACAATGTCTGCCGTGCTTTACAGCCCTAACCCCTTCCTCCTGCTGAGCACATGCTGCACAAGCTCCACTTCTTCCTTCATGAAAAGAGAAAACTGTAAGAAACATAATTTTAGTTTCAATTGTGTAGATTTTTTTTTTTCTTTTAGCAATTTCTTCCTAGGGTGACAACGTAGTATTACACTTTAATGCCACAGTAGTGCTCTAATTTCTAAAGTTACTTTCAGAAACAGATTAAGGACACTGCAGGTGGAAAGTGCATTATGACTTCTCTGGGAGTTTAACGCCAGGACAACCATGGACGGGCAAATCCAGCTAATGGCAAACATTCTCTCTCACACTGCTTAGCATCATCGTATGAAATAGTACATGATTAAATTTTTTAAAAAAAAAACTATTTTCATTTTAATTTTTAATTATCTGGTGTCTGTCAAAATCTCAGTTAATTAACTTTTCACACTCACCATCTACATCTACATCGCTTAATTATATGCTGTCGTTCCACTATAAAATTGAGCAGAATAGTACTGGCTGATACCAAAATGCTAGGGCCAACTTCTGTGACATATTTAGCAAGTTTCCATAAGAAGAAGGAAAAAAAGCCTAATTTTTAACCATTTGGTGTCAAACAATAGAATCAAAAACAATATTTCAGAAATTATAAAATAAAAAACCTTTGTTGATTCTTAAACCACCATTATACACACCTAAGAACTTCACTAACAGTGAAAAATAGGGTATTTTGTTATAATCACTCATTTACTCTCATTTCTTTGAAGACAATTTATGTTTTACTAACTTTTTTTGGTGGGGGGTACTGGGGATTGAATTCATGACCTCACACTTGCCAGGCAGGTGCTTATGCCACTGAGCTAAACCCCAGACCTTGTTTTACTAGTTTTTCTGTTCCCCTCACAACACCTAACCAGATGATTTCCATAACAAACATCCCTATGTTTGTTGAATGAATGTTTTTCTAATTACAACTTTAAATGTAAAGTATCAGGATTGTTATTCTACTCTAAAGAACACAATGAAGAATTTAAAAAAAGAAAATAGACTTTTCACATTACGTTTTCAAGAAACACATAACATGTATATGATATTAGATATATTTTACTCAAAACTGTATTTTAAAATACGGTCAAACTAACAAATAGTTCTCAAAAGCTCCAAAACCCCGTATTTCTAACAATTCCCAAGACAAATTGAGTCTGAACAGTAGTAACCTGATAGGCAGCGGAAGGAATTCTGGGTTACAATCAATGAATGGTGTCAATAGGGCTCTGCAGGTCTCTGGGAAATCTGTGTCCAGATCTAGATTCAATAACTCTCAGCCACATTTTCATGGTTTATAAAAATGAAAGAATTTCAGAGTTAAAAGAGACCTGAAAGATTGTCAAAGCCCTTGATAAAGTTCTACAAACAGAGGCCTACAGTGATATTTCCAACGTGATCTCACCTTTACCAGGCTTTGAATTAATTCAAAATTATATGTGATTTTGAGTTTTTTACTGGACTTCCACAGATTTTTATTTTTATACAAGGTCTAAGTATCTGAGGTTGACAATCAAATTTAATTTATTACTAGGACTCATTGAGATCTTTGGTTCTGTGCAAAACATATAGACATTAATTAATGTTGAAAATTCATACAAATATAGTTGAAATGGGGCAAACTTCTAGCATTAAGTACATTGATAAATGCCTTGAGTGATAAAAATATACCTTCTAATATCTTTAGGTTATGTTACAGGGTTCAGTTACTTCTATCTTTGATATTTATTCAGACTTACCATTAGTTTTGCTGTTATCATTTCACTTAATGTGGGTCATATCTTTCAGCATACAATGATGGTTATTTGCTCATATACATTTATAACAAATTTTTAGCCAAAAATATGATAGACACACATTCTCTGAGGTTCAGATTTGTATTTTCATGAAATATAATGTGTATTTTCAACACTAGTTTTGATAAAACAGGCATATTTATAATTCCCTATAATATATTTCACTGGTTGTATGCAATGATTTTGCACGATTTAAATAATTTGGAACATATCATTTTTAAAAAAATAAAATTTCTTTAAGCTCCTAGCTCATTGTTTTAAAGTAAAAAAAAAAGAAGTAAACAATATTTTGTCAAAATTATATTAAATTTGCTTTAACAATAAGTTAATCACCATAATTTTAAATAATTTATTAGCATATATTTGCAGTACATTAAGTTCACCTTCCTTGTGTGAAGCTGTTTCCTTGTATAACACATCTTAATTCTTTTTTTCATATCCATGCCTTCCCCCCACTCCCTTCAATCCCCTTTCCGTTTGATAAAGATGAATCTCTTGGTCTCCCAGAAAGCAGCATCTCAGGCTGTCTCTTTGGGACCCAAAACTCTGGGACCCGTAGAGTGGCCTGGGCTGTTTGGATCGAAAGTCTGCGCAGACCTGCATCTCGGCGCGACTCTTTGGGTCTGGTAGGCACGCCCTTCATCCGCAAGGAACTGCCTGGAGATCGGCATCTGGGCCGGGTCCATTTGGGCCCATAGCCCCTCCCTTCACCCCCAGGAACTCTCCCAGAAAGCAGCATCTCGGGCTGTCTCTTTGGGACCCAAAACTCTCAGACCCGTAGTGTGGCCTGGGCTGTTTGGATCAAAAGTCTGCGCAGACCTGCATCTTGGCACGACTGTGTGGGACTGGTAGGCACGCCCTTCATCCGCAGGGAACTGGCTAGAGACCGGCATCTGGGCCAGGTGTGTTTGGGCCTGTAGCCACGCCCTTCACGCCCAGGAAGTCTCCCAGAAAGCAGCATCACGGACTGTCTCTTTGGGAGCCGAAACTCTCGGACCCGCAGAGTGGCCCGGGCTGTTTGGATTGGGAATATTGTGAAGACTGGCATCTTGGCCAGGTCTGTTTGGGACCGGGAACTTTTCAGAAACTAACATTCTGGCCTGACTCTTTGGGACCTGTAGGCCCTTCACTCGCAGGGAACCTCCTGGAGACCTGCCTGGGACAAAGCACGGTGGCCTGGCCTGCCTGAGATTCCACAGGCTCTGGGGTGGCCACACCCAGCATTCGCCTTACAACTTAGTGAACCAGGAGCCCACAGAGGGGAGTTAGGACCCTGTGAGGTAGCCAAGAGCCTGTGGGGGAGCCACTGCCCCTCCAGGAACTGAGGGTGTAACAGGTAATTTGCCACATAAGCAGAGAAAGCTTTGGAACACCGCTTAAAGTAAGGAAATATAGAAAAATGACAAAAGGAAAGACCAAAAGGCAGGCTCAAAGCCCTAGCCCTCCCCAAGAAAGCTTAGAAGCTGTGTACATAGAAGAAAAAAGAAGCCATACACCTGAAATGTCTGAAATGATA